>RJWM01037305.1:0-17505 GCA_004363535.1 Dasyprocta punctata
GAGAAATAGGAGGAGAGAAAAGAATCAAGTCAAACCAAGACTGAATTCAGCAGAGCAAAAATTAATTCCTATAGCTATAGCTCCAAATATGTCATTCAGGGCACACCATGGTAAACGTGAGTTCCGGAGGGCTCAGGCAGCCCCAGCCCTGTGACTTTCCTAGTTACAGCCCACATGCACTTTCTCATAGGCTGGCTCCACTCATGTCCTGCAGCTTTCCTCGGCAGATGTTCCACCTTCCTGGAATCTCTGAACTCCTAGTGTCTCCACTGCACCTTTGGCTTCATTCACACAGCTTCCTTCACTGCCCTCCCAGTGGCTCCTTGCCTGACCTCCCAGGCTTTCCTTTGAAATCTGCATGGAAACTTCCCTGATTCCACAACTCCCGCATTCTGCCTGTCAGTAAAACCAGCATCATGTGGACAATGTCAAGGTCTGCTGTCAACAGGAGCAGTACTCAGGACCCCTTGGACTATGGCAGCAGCAGCTTCTGGGTGCCTGGATGGCCAATCGCAATGAAATGATTCCCAAGGAAGTAATTCCCTAGAGGGGCCTTCTCAAGCAGGGACCCTGGGACTATCTTCTCAAATGAAGGGCTTACACCAGTGGTGGCAAACCTATGACACACATGTCACAACAGGTTGTTTGTATCGTTGAAAGCTCTGAAAAGTTTGCCACCACTGATCATCTTAGTTACTTTTCTCTTGTTGCTGAGACAAAATACCTGATACTTTAAACTAAAGAAAGAAAGGTGTATTTAGCTCAAAATTAAGGAGGGAAACGTTTATTTAGCTCACAGTTTGTGGAAGTTTCAAGCCATAATCAGCTAGCTCCAAGGCTGGGTAGCATGGCCCAGGGGCAACCGTTCAAGGTGGCAGAAGATAGTAAAAGCAACAACAGCAAAAGTGGGGAGCAAGTCTCTTTTCCTCCCTTATATTGTAAGCAGGCTACCCACACACACCATCTTCATGCCCTCCTCTTGCACAGACTCAGGATGCTTGCAAAGTGAGGACCCTGGCCCCTGCTGGGTCACTTTGTTAAGCTTCTAAATTTCTTAATCTTCAAGTTGATGCAATGTATCAACCTTTATACTGGTTTAGACATTTGTACCTTTGCACCTGGGTGAGTACCGCCTTGCTGATCCCTGAGATTCCCTCCAGGCAACTTTCTTCTTATTCCTATGCAAAATACTTGTGTGTTTTTTTTTTAATAGCAATAATCTGTTCAGCATCCATACCTCCTTTGGATCCAATTTTATGCACAGTTCCTTCTGGGACAAACTTCAGTTTTTTCAAAATGCTCTGTTCTGTTTTTCTTCCCAATACTGAATATAGATAGCTAAAAGTAGCCAGCAGTATTTGTACCACAGCCTGAATATTGGGTTGCATTTAAATTTCCACTGAGTAACCAATTAGTCTACTGCCCTAAATCTCAGTCTCCAGCAAAGTCTCAGGGTGTGGGAAAAATGTAGACAAAATTTATGCCAAAGTGTAATACATGTGGCCTCTAGTCCAATTGCCAATGAAGTACCTGTTCCCAACTGAAACTGCCTCAGCCTGTATTTTACTGTCCATATTCCTATCAGCATTCTGGTCTTCTAAGATACCAGACTCACTCACTGAGCTCAGCTTATTGTATTCTAAAACTTCTGTGGCCCACAACTTTTCCAAACTCCTCCCACAAACCAGTTCCAAGGCCTCTAAAGCACATAGTTAGGTGTAGTCAGAACAATGAACCCACTTCCCAAATACCATTTTCCTATATTAGCTTTCCCATTGCTGGACACGATACCAAACAACCACAGTGTAAAGGAGGGGAGGTTTAATTTAGCTCATGTTTTTAGAGAATTCAGTCCATGACTGTCTGGCTCCAAGGTCTGTGTTGAGGCAGAAACATCATGTTGGAAGGGCACGTTTAAAGAAATCTGCTCACCTCCTAACACTCAGGAAAAGAGAGAAGAGCCAGGAGAAAAAAATTTCACACTTCCAAATCATACCCCTGGTGACCCACCTATTCTGACCAAGTTCCACCTTCCAAAGCACAGTAAGCCAAGAACTCAGTAATAGACCAATCCATTGACAAGTATAGTACTACTATGGTCCAATTATCTTTGAACATGAGACTTTGGAGAACGTTTTAGATCTTACATAAAATACATATTTATGAAGCAGGGAAGTATTACACGTACAGACTTATTAAGAGATAAGAAGAGATGGAGGACATGAGTTTTAAAATTTTTTGTCTATATTTTCTTATTTTTGTTAAATGATTTACAAAACAAAACTAAAATTATACACAACTCAACGTTTTATACATCCCTAGTTCAAATACTAATCTATTCTAAATTAGCCTGGTGCTGGGTGGCAGTAAGTTTCATAACAGTTAGGTGTCAGGCCCCATTAATTTACCCACTTAAAATGGGCTAAAGTATTGGGTATTAAGAAAACTTTGACTGAAATCTTAGTAGGTTGCACTGATCTTCAATAAAGAGTTTGCAGCCAGAGATATAGCTCAGCAGCACAGAACCTGCTTGGCAAATGTGAGGTGAGTTTGATCCCCAGTACCAAAAAAAAAAAAAAAAGTGTTCACATACAAAGCATTAGTAATATTTCTTAATGCATGGACCTTGAGGCACCTAAATCAGAATCGCTTTGGGAAGTTTGTTAAACTGCAGGTACCCTGGTTTTCATTCCAGATTGTCTGATTCAGGAATTTAGAGGTGGTCTGAGAAGCTGACATTTTCAATAAAGTTCCAGGAGAATTTTTATGTACACTAAAGGGTGAGAAATGTTGTTTCAGAAACTATAAAATAGGAACAATACAAGAGGAAATTGATCTGGCTAGGCACCCCAGTGCCTTTCTGTTACAATCCTTATTAATAACACAGTTCCTTGGTCTAACATTTTTACTATGAACATTAATGATAAAATTATAAAGCTGTCATTATACATTTGAAAAATGGCTTGATTTTATTACATATAGGACTCAACATGCTTTTCCCTCTAGAATACATTCCAAATTTCTAGGAGTCCAAATTAATAAAATTTACAAAATTCACATAAAATCCATTTTAGGACCATGTGTATGTTGTGAGCAAAACAGTTTTGAAAGTATACATAATTCCAAAAGAAATAGAGAAGGAAAAGAAGGAGAAAGTGAAAAGGAGAGGAAGCAAAAAATGTATTTTGCTAGACACCAACTACTACAGGCAAGTTTTTATAATAAAGTCCACCAAGGTTGTAATCTAAATGATTTAAAATATCATTTTAATATACCAAGGTTCAATTTATAAGTTAGCTTTTAGAGAATCGACTTAAAGTGTTTCCTATTATCCTAAAATTTTAGTGGCATAATAATTAAATGAAGAAATAAAAAGTAAGGGGAATAGCCCTGCTTCAGCTCTTTACCTAGCCTAGTGCTTCAAAGTATTGTAATGGAAAACAGTGAGTAATAAAGGAAATAATTTTACAGAACAGTTTTAATGGAAGAAAATGATTTAATTTAAATTCTGATAAGTTTTTATTATAAAGGTGCTGAGTAGTTTCCCATTAAGAATAGCAAAAATCTTTATTGTCTGCAATTAATACTTTTAAAAATACTTGGAAATACAGTAGAAAGAGAAACTCAGCAAAATGTACAAATTAAATTACTTATTCAGTTATTTCCTTCATTATTTTCTATGGTGGCCTGATAGTCGAAAGTTTTAACACAGGAAAACTGTAGCACCACAAATTTCAGTTCAACAGCAGATACTTAATCCTTCTGTTTGGCCAGGAATATTCACATACATAACAAATTATCCTTATTAGTTTATTATGGCGTGAATTTTAACAAACATAGTTGCACGTCCTCACCATAACTAAGACATAGAACATTTTCATCATCTCAAAGGGGTTCTTTGTACTGTCAGTAATACCCTAGTCTCACTTCTGTCCCTTTGAAGCAAAGATCTGATTTCTGTGTGTCATATAAAGCTTTGTCTTTTCCTGGGTGTCATATAAGTTAAATCACGTAGCATACAGTCTTTTAGTACCGGGCCTTTTTTGTTAGCGTAAATTATTTTGAGATTATCGAGATTATTGCATTTATCAGTAATTCATTCATTTTAATCGCTGGGTAACATTCCATTACGTAGTATGTGTTTTGCTTGTGTTTATACTCAATATTCGTGTTCCTCATGAACCGGTCGAGTTGAAACATCCAGAATAATCTTTAACTGCATAGTTTTATACTGTCGCCCAGCCAACTTAACACACAAAGTTAATCTCACAATGACCTAAATTGGATCTGTTATCAATGATTTTTCTTTTATTTTGTCCAAAACTGATACTTTTTGAAAAACGGGAATTAAAATTTTCAAGTTATTTTATGTAGAAGAAGGACAAGCCTTCCCGCGTATGAGAGAAAACCGTCAGAATTAAATCATACATTTGAATCAAGAAGATAAGCAGTTTGGGGTTGTAGAGCAGCTCCTCCTCTCCTGAAACCTGGACTCTCTGCTACCGATGCACGTTGATGCAGCCGGGCTCTCACTCATCTCCTACCAAAATGGTCAGGCGTTTTCTCTAGGTGATTACCGACAGCTGCATAAAGTGATCCAAGAACTGTTTATTTGGAGGGTGGGGAGGAGGTGCTGTAGGGGCAAGATTGTCCCTTCGCGGCTGCCGTGGTGCGACCAGCGCGTTGCCATGGAGATGGCC
This sequence comes from Dasyprocta punctata, assembly GCA_004363535.1. Classification (NCBI taxonomy): domain Eukaryota; kingdom Metazoa; phylum Chordata; class Mammalia; order Rodentia; family Dasyproctidae; genus Dasyprocta; species Dasyprocta punctata. Next base: position 4,701 of record RJWM01037305.1, read on the forward strand.
CGCCCGCTACAGTAACTCGCTGCGAGCCCAGCCCACCCTTCTGGGGGAAGCCGGTAGAGGCCCTGCCCTGATCGCGGGCGGTCATGGCCTGAGTCCTAGCCTTGCTACGCCGGGGTGCAGGGTCGGGAATTTCTCCGGAGAGCTGAAGGAGAAACCACAGCGCTGGGCCAGCGGGCACTGTGATCCTAACTGGTCTCCTCTGAGGAAGACCCTGGCCGCAGCGTCCCCCTGACTGCAGGCCTCGCCCCTCTGCGGGAGATGGAGCGCCACCCTGCCGGCACCCAGCTCCGGACACGAGGGGTGTTCTGCCAAGATTTCCTGACGGCAAAGCCGAGAACATCTTTTCTCAGTTGCTGGACAGTGATTAGGACTCCTGTGTCCTTCTACTTCTTAATTGAGCTCAGACAATAAACAAGAACCTAGAAAAAGATTGGGTTCCCCTTCAAAAGTAACAAGCACCGAACCTCAAAGGAAAACCCTAAAGGAGAGAAAGAAAACGTCATGAACATCGCATCGCCCCGGCCCCGCGCCAGGTCCCACGGTGCTCAGGGTTTGCTGAGAACCAGCCTGTGGATAAGGCTGCCAACCGGTGCCAGGCCATAGTGCTGCCAGGAGGAAGAGAAAGAGGAAGGCTGAGGAAGACTTCTCAAGAATGACTTCCCAGGTTTTTACCAGGCCTCTGTGGGGATGCAGAACGGACACTCTCTGGGCGGCAAGAAACGTGGTTTTACCACCTGCTTGATACCTGACCACCCTGCAAGTCAGGGTACCTCTCTCTGGGCGTCACTTTGCTCGTCTCGGCAATGAGATTCAGTTAATTTAAAAAATATACGTGTGTGTGTGTGTGTGTGTGTGCGCGCGCGCGTGCGCGCGCACGCGCACCAGGTCCTTTCACCATAATGCAAAGAGAAGAAAAGAAATATATTTAAAATACACTGAGTAACTAACTTTTCCATTTACTGGGCATTGCGGTTACAGAGATGGAACAGATCAACATCGCTAACATCAAGATAGTCACAGACCTGACGGGGAGATCATGTGCACATAAAGAATGACCAGTCAAAAACTCAGTGCAGAGACGGCTGTGGGCACAAGAAGGAGTCAGTTGGAGAAGCATCAAGAAAGAAAAGAGGCCTGCACTGACGCTTGGAGGGTCCTTGGTTGCTACCCTCAGAGGGTACAGTCTAATCAAGGTCCAGGACAAATAGCCAAATGGCTATCGTGCAAGGCTGGATGAAGTTGCCACTGTAAGCCAAGTCCAGAGAGCAAGGAAACTCATGTGACTTACGCAGGGTAGGAGAAGAGACAGACGGGAGATTACAAAATGCTTTGCAGAAATGGATACTGAGATAAGTCTTGAAGCGTAGGTTTTCATGAGAATTCAGAGGAGCTGAAGGGGCATCCTAGAAAAGGGTCTTCCCAAGCCAAGGCCCAGAGTGGGGACTATGGTGTGGTCAGGATGGCAAGCAGAATAGGCAGTGGTGGGCAGAAAGGATGGAAGTCAGTAAGTCTTCTTCAGTAAGACCCTGAGACAGGACAAAGAGGCCACCAACCATGCAACCTCTAGATACCAACTGGTTTACGTGTCTAGATAGATGCAACGGCAAGCAGAAATACCCCAATGACACCCAGGATTTGGAGACAGATTTATTTAATGTCAGACAGGCACTGTCTAGGAATCAATTATTCCTCATAATGTCAGGCCCTGATCTCTGGTGTCTAGGGCTTACACAGGATAAGTAAGCAGGAAGTACAGAGGCAGAATGGCTGGTCAGTTGGGCTTTTGTTCTTACAATGTGCATCACAGTGACCAGCCATTTCTCAGAAACGAAAGTAATAGGAACTGGAACTGAAACTATTACCTGGGCAACTAGCAAACAAGTATACTGGGGGACAGGGGGGATCGTCTCTGACAGTTTCATCCTCCCAGTGTACCTAGTGGACTTGTCACCTTAGCAATGTGGACAGCATAGCTCTGTGGTGACGTGCATGCTTGTTACATGTTTGAAGCCTGGTTCAATCCAGAGAAAGGAAGGAAGTAGAGAGGGAAGGGGCAGGGGAGGGAGGAGTATGGGCACTGACAGGCTGATCTTTGCTGGCTCCACTCAAACTCTTCCACTCAAGCACTGGTAAGATCTCTTTTACTAGAATACAAGGGTGGTATGGGGCAAAGAATTACAATTGTAAGAGGTTTTTTTGGTTTTTTGTTTTGTTTTGTTTTTTTGTTTTTGCAGTCCTTGTTGTGGTTGATACATTGTGTCAACTTGAGAAGTTTAACTGAGACTCAGCAGGGAGCCAGGGTTCCTACTTTGTAAATATCTTCATCCTGTGCAAAGGAGGGTAAGGAGATTTTGTGAGTGCTACACCCACCCTAAAGAGGTGGGGGTGGCCTGTGTACAATACAAGGGAGAAGAAGAGGCTTGCTCTTGCCCCTTTTACTCTGTCTGCTTTTGCTTGGCTGCTGCCTTGAAGTGCTGCTCCTGTGCCATGCCACCCTGCCTTGCAGCAAGATGATTATGGACTAAAACCTCCAAAATCTGTAAGCTAAATAAACCTTTCCTTCCCTAATTTTGGGTGTCAGGTGGTTTGCCTCAGCAACAGGGAAAAGTAACCAAGATGGTCCTATTCTCTTGGTTTATTATTCTATGGTGGTTTAGGCTGACTTGTTTCTAAACCTCCTCTGTTGCCCTGGGATGGATCATTCTACCATGATGAAGGTGACTGTCTTCTCTTGGGAAGTTAAAGTTCCCACTAGATTCCGTGTGCCCTAATGCTATCCAAGGAGATGTTCATGGATTCCTGTCGCCAATGCTCCAGCTTTTTAAGCTGGTCCATCACGAAGTTTTCTTCCAGATGATATACAAGTCCTTTGCCTTTTTCTTGGCCTTGTCCAAAAATGATTAGGATGAAGAAGCTGCCTCATAACAAGAGAGGCACCTATGGCTGCTGATTTCAGAGTGAAAAATGTGCCTGGGGACCCAATATTTATTCCATAAATGCTATCAGTTATAAGGAGCCTGTTTCCTTATTTGCAGAAAGTGAGGAGTGTGTTGGAAAACCCTTGGTTTCTTAATTAAAACATAAGACTAGGGGTTTCATACCTTATTTTTCTACCATAAATTTGTACATTAGTGTAATAATAACTGGCTGCCCACGTCAGTACATTTTCTTGAAGGTTATAGGAAGCAATCTATGTGTTTGCCCATTTGGTATGACCAATGGCAAGGAATATGCACATGTTCAAAAGTGTCAAAACAGGATTTGGATCCACCTTCATGGGCCATCTAACTGGTTTTGCATGTTTTCCCGAGCATCAGAGAGGGTCCAATAGGCCCCACATCACTACAGGATTTGTTAAAAACAAAAAGTTTTCTTTTGATTTTTCTGGTAGAAGTAACCCAGTTCAGTACAATGGCACATGAAAAAAACTGATTTGCGAGTTTGAGAGGTCAAAAGTGAATCATCAGATTACTCATGCATGGATGATGAAGATCCATTATAATACAAGATTTCATATCAGAAGAGTGGCGTTGGGTGGATGATGATTATGATGACGATGATGACGAGGATGATGAGGATGACTTTGACGCTGGCCATGAGAGCCCACGTTCCTGTGACAGTGAAATGGAGCAAGAATCGACTGATACAGACACAGGAAATGCACACCTCCTTGACTGAGATGATGAAGATAACAGTGATGTGTGAACAATTGACTAGCCGAAATTTGCAAAATGGCCACACAACCAGATGGAAAGATCCAATGTTAAAAGTAGGTCTGAAAATATAGTGAGGGTATTTGGCAGGGGTAAAATATATTGACCAGCACTGCCATTCAACATTGGAATTGTAATAGAAGTGCTACAAGATGCTGTGAAATACATAAAGGCCAAAATGCAAGTAAAATGTTCTGTATGCACCTATAGCCATATTCAAAAGTGTAATTATTATGACACCTTACGACCTGAACCGAGAGCATTCATGGGTCTGCTATACTTAGCACAGACTTCTTATGGTGATCACAGAAATGTAAAGGAGTTATGGGAAATTGACAAGTCAAAATATGGCATAAAATGTATGCCCTTGTAGATGTGAAGACTTATTATGCTTTCCATGTAGACATTTATTCTGGAACTCAACTGTCAAGTCCTTATTCCTATAGTTATAAACCAAGTGATGTTGTGAACAGACTTGTTGCTCCCATCTGCTAAACTAATCAGAATGTGACATTCGCCAGTTGGTTTACTGGTTTCCAATTGATGTTACATTTGCTAACAGGGCACAAGTTGACCAGCACATGAACTGTACACAGAAAGAAAGCAGAAATTCCAACTGAAATGTCGTGATTTCAAAACAGAGAATTGTATAGTACAATCTTTGGATTTCAGAAAGATACAACACTGGCCTCATATATGGGGGAAAAAGCTGATACTGCTGTCAACATTTTACTGCAGTGGAAATATTGATAGGAAAACCTTGACAGAACAGAAGCCTGAGATGGAAACTTTCAACAACAAAACCGAAGGTGGAGTAGATGCTTTCAATGAGTTATACAGCAACTGTGATGTCACTTGAAACACAAAGCACTAGCCAAGGGTTGTGTTTTACTTGATCCTAAACATGTGTGGCATAGTTTGATAGCTTACAAAGAGAATAACAAGTGCAAAATATCACAGAGAAATTTTCTTAGAGGTTCAGGACTGGAGATCATTTATAGCCAAGGAAAAACAAAATGTTTCTGCTCAGGAAACTACAAAAAACAAAACTTGTGAGCACACTGGTGAGCTGACAGGTGAACAGGCAGGCGCAGCATCACGAAGATTACTACAACAGCGGGACAACAAGAAATATGTCCACTATGCAGGAAAGTAGAGGAAAGCAAAACATAGGTGCTATCAGTGTAAGCAATATTTGTGTATGGAACGTGCGGTTGTCATGTGTGAAGACTCCCTTGGGCGTAACAGTTGAAGCAAGGTTTCTGTGGTGGACTTCAGTTTGTGTTTACATTGTAGTTCACATAGCTTTTATTTTTGCTATCTTTTAGGTTTTGTAAGCAAGTAAACAGTTGACACAAAAATGTTAATGTCTATTCGAAGCACTCATTCCATGTTTGATACTGCATTTTATTGTCATGTTATTTCCCTGCCAAGTACATGTGCAATATAGTACAATATAGCAGCAGGAATCTCCTGACAAAACTGGAAGAGGAGAAAGGTGGCAAGACTGCCACATAGGGAAGGAAGCTAAGCACACGCACCGTCAGTGAAAGCAAAATGTGTACATGGAACATGCAGTTGTCATGTGTGAGGACTGCTTTGGGTGTGATAGTTGAAATAAGACATTTCTGTGTTAAAGTTCTATTGGCATTGGCATTGTAGTTCATACAGAAATTCATTTCTGATGTCATCTTTTAGGTTTTGCAAGCAAGTATACAGCTGCTATGAAAATATTGATGTCTATTCTAAACGCAAAATACATATTACAAATTTAGTAATTTATTTTATTGCTATTTTATGTTCCTGTTAAATAGACATTGTATAATATAATAAAAAAATCTCCTGACAAAACAGCAAGACCACTGAGATGTCAAGCATGTCCTATGAAAAGACCAGGAAGGCAAAAGACATGTGCGGTCAGTGTAAGCGATGTGTGCATACGGAATGTGCTGTGGTCAGGTGAGCAGACTGCCTTAGGTGTGATACTTGAAGTAAAGATTATCTTTTCATAGAGTGCTCTTGTTATTTTCAGTGTAGTTCATATACAAGTTTATTTCTGATGTTCTTTTTTTAGACTTTGTACACCAACAACCAGTCAATGTTGAAAATTTTGATGCTTTTATAAACAACATTAAAAACTCGATACTTTATTTTTGTGATTTTTTTCCTGTTAAGCACTCATCGTTTAATATAATAAAACTCATACAATTAATAATTCATCAATAGAAATATTCTGAAGAATAAATGTGGGTTTGGCAGATTCTTATTTATATGCATTCATGATGAAATTAGTCTTATGCCCCAGTCTACTTCCTAAAGCTCAGTCTCAAACCCTTCCCTAATTTTTTATTGACAGGTAATAAAATGGGAGACCATTTATTTCTCACATGATCATACAATCTGGTCAACATGTTCACTACTAGTTCTGGAATTCTGTCAATTATTTTTTTTTGAGATAAGGTTTCACTATTCAGCAGAGGTTGGCTTTGAACTCAATTTGTAACCTAGGCTGGCCTTGAACTCATAGCAATCCTCTTGCTGGAGTGCTGGGATTACAGGAATACACCACCAAACCTTCTCTGTCGAATTCTCTTGGTTAACACAACTTTCATTTTTCCCCTTCCAGATAGCTGTGTCTCTTTCAGTATCCTATCCCCATAGCCAAAAATCACCAAAAACTTGAAAGTGTTTGAGACTTTCCTGTATTCTCAAGTTAGCAAGCTCACCAACCAGTTTTGTCTTGCAAGTATTAGATGCCAAAGCACCTGTGTTAAATATAAAGGACAATGAACCATTCACAGCAGTAAGAGTAACCAGGGTATCACTATTATGTTTTTCCCCCATCAGCTTATCCAAATTCTAATTCCCACAGGCCACTATGAAGAAAGATAAGGCAGATTCATGGAGAGACTATACTACAAGAAAAGAACCCTGAACTTAGGGAAACCAACTCTTTTATCATGGGCAGTAAGCATGTCCCCTCTTTGCTTGAGAAGCAGTCATTTTCTGTAGGTTCCAAGGCTATTTACTGTGAAACCATCTTTGAAAAGATACTTTGGAACAAGAAAGTACACAGTACTTCAATTTTGAGATATTTAAAACCTACAGAGAACTGCCTTCCAACAGTAACCTTCAGTTTCTTAATAGAAATTGACAGAAACTACTTGTGTTTATGAATTAACTTCCAATTTCCATTTTGCATGAATTAAGATTGTATTCAGTTGTATATAACAAAACTCTGACTACAACCATTTAACTAAATGTGTTGTGTGTTTTATTTCTGTTTTCTTCTGCACATAAACAGAAGTCCAGTAGCAGACTGTCTAGGTCTGGTACAGCTAAAAATGAGGTTGTCAAAGACCCAGGTCCCTATATTTTTGCTCCACTAGCTTCATCCTTTGGCTTCCTAGCACATAATCACAACAAGCATATTCTACTTCCATCTATACAGCTCTGATGTGAGACAGAAAGGATAGATGACCAGATTTTAGGAAGGTTGAAAATATTTTGATAGGAAAGAGGAGGATTAAGATATACACGTCAGGTGATTAGGAGAAACAAATTAATTTCCCTGACACATTATAGACATAAACATTTCTTGGAAAATTTGGGCAAGCAGGTAGATTATATCAAAGTGAAGTGGTTTAGAGGTCATGGTCCAAGCATGAATTAATAATAAGAATGATTTGAATGATTACAACTGCAATTGAGTAATTTAGTAAGTAATCTATGGTTCAAAAATACAATTTGAATGCAGAAAGGTAACTTGAAATTGTTACAAAAATACACAGTACAAATAACACTATAGGCAGACCATGTAGGGCCCAGGAAAAGAGAAACCAGTCCGCTGATCCTATGAGTCAGCAGAAGCCATGCTGGGTCCAGGAAGAGCACATCGAGAAGCTAGTTTGATCTTCCTGTAAGCCGTACAAAGCAGGCAGGGCCCAGAAGAGAGAAGCCAACAAACGGCACATGGGCTGAGAATCAAGACCTACCCCCTCCCCCCATAAGTAAATGACTGGTTCCGAGGACAGGCTGAATTGATAGCAACCGAGGTGAAAAAAAACAACTAAAAGCTTGTAATGTTTGATTGACTTTACAGGACTAAGGCTGGTAGTCTAAGCATCTATTAGGGAGATGACAGTATGCAATATGGCAAATATGGGAGATTTCTTTCTGTCTTGTTTTTGAAATCCAGTATTATTCTCACAGTTTTGTTTTGTTGTGATTTATTGTTTTGTTTTATTCAACACTGTTTTAATTGGTTTTATCCTGTTTTGTTTTATTCGATTTTACTATGAGGAAATGGACAACTACTGTAAGGTATATTATGGTAGCCATCATTGATGACCTATTGTCCTATTTTGAAGTTATGTACCACTTTCACTGCTTTGTTTTGATTGGCTTTATTGTTTCATATTGTTTTGTTTACTCTCCTTAAAATAAAAAATTACACTATAATATTTGGTTTACTGTCCTTAAAATAAAAAATTGCACTATAATATTTGGTTTACTCTCCTTAAAATAAAAAATTGCACTATAATATTCAGTTTACTCTCCTTAAAATAAAAAATTGCACTATAATATTTCATTGTTTGGTGTTATTTTTCAGAATTATGAGATATACTGTAGTATTGTGTAAAAATGGGCACCTGAGTTGCAAGATCAGAATTCAGCTTGAATATGTTTTAGTCTGTGAAAACACCCTCTTATGTCAATATACTTCTCTACTTTTTGTATTACTTTGAGGGATTACCATATAAAATTTAGCATCAAAAATTCTAAATTTTCCTAGAGACAAGCTTATATGAATAATTCTTTCTTAGCCACTAAGATTTTACCTATCTGCTGCAGTTGTCAACAACATTTAACTTTTAGCATAAAGTAAGGCAGTTTCAAAACAGTCTCGTTCCTAGTCTGTATATTTAATAGCTCACTTGACTGAATAATCTCACAGTCCTAAACATCTTCACATTGAAAAGGAATGTTTCCATGGACAGAACAGAAACAGAGGAAAAATAGTTTAAGGAAATGTATTATAAAACTCACCCATATTTTCAACTTGCTTTGTCTGCAGTTGGCATCGCAGGGACATGCCACCACGCTGGGCTCCAACTTGCTTCCTTATATTATATATTTTCTGAATCTTGCTATGAAAAGGTTTGGTAGAGCTGAGTTTCAATATGGTAAATGATGTTTGAAGTTTGTCAGTGGATTTCAATTACTGATAGCATTATTCAGCTTTCTCAGCACTGAAACACAATACTCTACACTCACAATCTTAGAAAGAAGAGGTTTAATTTGGTTCACAGTGCTGAAAGTTCAGTTCATGGTCAGCTGGCTCCAGCCAGGAATGTCATGGCAGAAGTGTGGGGCAGAGGAAAATTGCTCAGTTGATGCCAATCATCAAGCAAAACAGGGGAGCAGAGCTAGACAGACATGGGTTCAGGACCACATATACCAGCTATTGATACATTGCGTCAACTTGAGAAATTTAGAAGTTCAAGCAACTCAGCAAGGAGCCAAAGTCTTTACTTTGTAAACATCCTCAGCCTGTGCAAAATGAGGGCACAGAGGTGGTGTGAGTGCTACACCTGCCCTGGGGGTTGTGGGGGGGGGTGGGAGTGGGGGTGGCCTGCTTATAATGTAAGGGAGGAGCAGAGACTTGCTCTTACCTTCCTCCCTTTTTTGCTCTTGTTGCTTTTGCTGTCTTCTACCACCTGGAAGTGTTGCCCCTGTGCCATGCCACCCTGCCTTGGAGTCAGCTGATTATGGACTGAAACTGCCACAAACTGTGAGCTCTAAATACACCTTTCCTTCCTTTACTTTGGGTGTTGGGTATTTTGTCTCAGCAACAAGAGAAAAGTAACAAAGACTGAATTTGGTACCAGTGGAGTGGGGTCATTGCTGTGAGTAAACCTGAACGTGTGGTTCAAGAGCCTTTGGGAATGGCTGTGAGAAGTTTGGAAAGGTTCAGAGATGTCACCTGAATGTACTGAGCTGGAACGCCTTAGCCTGTTCTGTATGGGAGATTCTGGTCAGAGCTCAGAAGACCTGAAGGCTGGTAGAAATCGTGCCGATAAAGACCAGGCTGGGGAGGTTCCTGCTGGGAAGAAGGACTGTAATGGCTGCTGGACTCCAGATGATGTATGTTATGGCTTGGCAAAAAGTTTGTCAGCAGTTTGCTCATGCCCAGAGACTTTATCTGAGCCTGAGATTAAGGGTGGCAGACTAGTTAATCTGGCAGAAGAAATTTCAAGGCAGTCAAATGTTGAGGCTGTGGCATGGCTATTGTTAGGGGCTGTTAGCCACATTCACATCAGGAATCAAGAGCAAAGAGTCCAACAAGATGATTTAAAATGTTGTGAGTTTGGTCTGAAAGGAAGTTCCAATAAAGCTGTAGACTACAAAGACAGAGCTGAAGAGGTTGCGATTGCTGAGAAGGAACAGGAGAACAGAAGATGTGGTCATAAGAAGCAGCACGACTTGAACCTTTGCAGCCTCAAAACTGCAAAAGGGGAAGACACGGGCCAGGGATTTAGCTCAGTGGCCTAAGTGCCTGCCTGGCAAGCGCAAGGTTGTGAGTTTGATCCCCCATACCTAAAAAAAAGAAAAAATATATGCTTTATAGCTGGACATGGTGGCGCATACCTATAATCCCAGCACTCAGGAGGCTGAGACAAGAGGATAGTTGCAAGTTTGAAGCCAGCCTGGGCTACAAAGTAAGCTCGAGGCCAGCCTGAAATATATAATGAGACCCTGTCTCAAAGCCAAAAAAAAAAAAAAAAAAAAAAGTGGGGAACATTGCTTTGAGGAGAAAGCTGCAGAATATTCCTGAATGGCAGCAGCCATACCAGGTCCCAGAATAGCATCAGCATAGAGAATGTTTTCCTCAGAGTTGGATTCAGAGTGCCCAGCAATTCAGGCACTCCACCCCTACAGCCAAGAGAAAGTAAAACTTGGTTACCACGCCAGTTGGCAGCAGACCTTGGTATGCTCCACGTAGTGCTGGTTTTAGGTGCACACAGTATGCAAGAGTTATGAGGTTTAAAAGGCTTCCACCTGATTTCAGAAGGCCTGGGAGGCCAGGCAGTGCGCCCCTGAGAGGGCACTGTGTGAAGCTGTGAGCGTGAAGCTGAAGGTAAGTGGAGACCTCAGAATTTGGGAAAAGTGAGGAACATGGATCAGCTAAGGAGAGCTGCAAGAAGGAGCAAAGCCAGCCTAAGAGAGAAGCTGTGGAGCTCAAAATGTGCCACAGATTGCCTCAGATGCTGGCCATGGAACCATAGGGTTTAAGGTTTGCCCTGCTATATTCTGGATTTGCTTTGGTCCCAATTCCCAGTTCGTATTCCCCCATCTGTAACTTTTGGAATGAAAATGTTTATCTTGTGCCATTGAATGCTTAAGTGTTTAACTTTGTTTTCATTTGTACAGGTACTTGCAGCTAGGAGTTTGCCTTACATCTCCCAGGCAACTTGGGACTTGAATTTTTCATCAGTACTGAAATTGTTAGGACTTTGGCAACTCTTGCAGATGGACTAAATGCCTTTTGCATAAAGGGATGTGCATGAATCTTTGTGGGGCCAGGGTGGAATGCTATGGTTCTAATGTAATATAATGGTGATAGACTTAATACTAGTTCATAAGGATTGTTAAATTGGTGTTCTGGTGTTCAAGTTGTGAAATGATAAGAATATGCATGTCATTGTATCTGGAAATCAGTTTTAAAAAATGTTTCTGGTTTCCAAATTGAAAAGTGGTGGATTGTGATGATTGATTCATTTTGTCAACTTGAGAAGTTTAGAAGTTTAACTAAGGGACTCAGCAGGGAGCCAGGGATTCTTACTTCCTAAACATACTCAGCCTGTGCAAGAGAAGGGAACAGAAGTGGTGTGAATGCTACACCTGCCCCCTGGGGAGGGGTGTAGCCTGCTTATAACATAAGGGAGGAAACAGGCTTGTTCTTATCTGCCCCCTTTTGCTGTTGCTGTTTTTGCCACCTTGAAGTGTGGCCCTGGAGCCATGCCACCCTGCCTTGAAGCCAGATGATTATGGACTGAAACCTCCACAAACTATGAGCTAAATAAACCTTTCCTTCCTTATCTTTGTGTGTTGGGTATTTTGTCTCAGCAAGGAAAGAAAAATAACCAAGACAGTAGCCAAGACCTTGTCACCATTACCCACCGCACACAGCCAACAGTGTGCTTTGTTAATCTGCTAGGGATCATGAAGTTCACACACAGTCCTATCAGTCACATTGATTCCACTTTCAGCTCTGATAACCTAAAATTCTTTTGTTGGTGGTGGTCCTTTTTTTTTTTTTTTTTGAGACAAGGTCCCTCTGTGTAGCCCAGGTTGACCTTGAACTCACAGCAGTCCTCCTGCCTCAGCCTCCCAAGTGCTGGATTTACAGACATGTGTCACCATGTCCAACTCAACCTAAAATTCTTTTTTTTTTCTAAAATTCTTCACACATGGTGAAGACATAATTCTTGTAGCCAACTATTATCACAGGGTAAATTAACTCCTTCCTTCTCCAAAGCCAGATTCTAAGGGTAAACATTTATTTTTATAGGTTTAAAATTGTTAAATAAAAAATACCATAAGAAGTTACTCAACTAGTCAAAAGATAAACCCAATCTGTTCTTAGAAGTTCAAAGATAAGCCAGGCGTGGTGGCGCACGCCTTTAATCCCAGCACTCAGGAGGCTGAGGAAGACAGAGCGTTGTGAGTTCGAGGCTGGCTTGGGCTACAACGCGAGCACAAGGCCAGCCTGAGCAACACAGTGTGACCCTGCCTCAAAACACCAGGGCCGGGAATTTGGGTAAGTGACTTAAGCGCCTCTCTGACAGGTGTGAGGTTGTGAGTTCAATCCCTGTTGCCACAAAAAAAGAAAAAAAAAGAAGTTCAAAGATAGGTGCTATTGATATAAAAATAATATACTGTAGTTATTATTATTAAAATTAATCATACCATCTCTTATATAGTTGAAAAAGTATTCCAAATTAATTTTTATTGAGAAATTTCTCTCAGTGATTATAATTTCTCTCATTCATATGAGAAATTACTTTCCAAGTAATACTATCTCATTG
>RJWM01037306.1:0-17525 GCA_004363535.1 Dasyprocta punctata
GCCCTCAGGAGGTATGGAGACACACGCAGGTGAAGCTGAGTCTACTACTCACAGGGCACCCTGGGCTGGGCAGATTTTCCAGTGATATTAATCAGACTGATGTAAAATATAGCAAGAAAGCAAATATAAACTATTATGACTACGCTAGAGATATTTAATTAGTACCAATGAAGTAGTACTCTCAGAAGAGATCACACAGGAAAATAACAATACCAATTCAACCTGAAATAGAGAATTGCAGCAAAACTTGACAAACCTAATTTTCACTTCACTAAATGAACTCTCCTTGTGAATAGACTATGGGTACCCCCGAGGAAGAATCCCACTTGATATCTAGAAGTAAATGGGACTTATACCTGCTGTTGTGAGAATTTACTGGCCAGAAACAGCAATGTCTGCAGTAAGTAAAGGTGGTATAGTACAGCCTACACATCCAGCTAACACTTCAGTCTCTCTGGGGAAGACTTCGTTATTATTGGCAACGCTGTCAAGTTATCAAACGCTTCCGCAGAACATCACTACCATCCTTTAAAACCTTGCACATACAGTCCACAGGTATTTTGATTAATTTGCAGATAACAAGTTTCTTTAATATATGCATATGTAGCTAGTCATAAAATCAATAGAAAGTTTAGAGACCATTAGGGACTATAAAGGTATAAAATATCCTTAAAATTCCCCAAAGTTGATAATTTCTAGCTGATAAAATCAAGTAAACCTATTATTTAATCACAGAGTGACACACTTGATGACTGACAATTAAGATAAATAAGGTTCTTTTATTCAAATTCATAGTCATTTTTTCTTCTCATAAAGATAGATAGAGAGAGAGAGTGTTGGAGACCGCTACGAAGCAGTTCTGAGCACGATTTAAAATTTACTAATTAGCATTTTATTTATCTGCGAACCTGTCCTAGGCCTAGGCCCCTTGCCTGGTGATGGGAGCTGATTCATAGTAAAGAAATTCTATGAATCACTGGTCCTGACCGAGACCTGTAGTGGCCAATGAGGTCAGAGATACCTCAAAAGGCAAGGTAAAAAAGGTCGCAGCTGAGGACAAATTGGCTCCATTATCAATTATGTTAATAGAGACTGCCCTGCAAGATTTGTACTCTGCAGGGCATCACAATCCCATCACAAAGGCCATCTTGGAGATAACATAGTTCTCCATTCCTGGCATTCCTTCCTCCTTGGAGATGTCCTTGAAGTGACTCCCAAGTCCTGCTCAGTTCCCGCACCACCCTCAGCACCTCCCTCAGTATCTCCTCTCTTTGTCTATTTGAAAATATATACGGGTGATCCAGAGAAACTCTTTGTCTTAGCCCTCATGATAGCTGCAGAGTCAAGAACTCTGCAGGGGCTTTGATCCTCCTGGAGCCCTAAAATCATACCACTTGTCTCATTTATTTAAGCCCTCCCCGTATACACGTTCGGAAGATTGGGGATCTAGGCTGGGTCCCCGATAGAGAGAGAGAGAGAGAGAAATGAAATGCTTACCTTATACCAACTAATATTTTAAACTCAACCAATATAACAATAAACAAAAAGATCATAATTCTTCAAGAAGCTTAAATTATACTGAGTGTGGTGGTGCATGCCTCTAATCCCAGCACTTGGGAGACCAAGGCAGGAGATTTGCTGTGAATTTGAGTCCAGTCTGGGCTACATAGTGAATTCAAGGCCGGCCTGGATGACAGAGAGAAATCCTGTCTCAAAAATAAATAAATGAATAAATAAATAAATTTTAAAAACCTAGATTCCAATTGATAATAACATAAAAACAAATAAAATCATGTAATATATTAGATGATAAGCATTACAGGGAACAATAAACAAGGAAATGCGTGAGAAGTAGATGTCAGATAATCACAACAAAAAATATTTTCAGTGCTCAAGTTTTGTTAAATGCAATTTACTGTTGGTGAGACACTGCTTCGCTACATTACAACTGACTGCTCTGTGTGTAGCATTGCATTGCCTTACAGAGCGCAAAGCCACTGGGACATCACCTTTCTTTTTTTTTTTTTTTTTTTTGCGGCACCAGGGATTGAACTCACAACCTCGCGCTTGCCAGGGCAGGCACTTAACGCACTGAGCCAAACTCCCAGCCCTGGTTTTTTGAGGCAGGGTCGCACTATGTAGCTCAGGCCGGCCTTACGCTCGCGTTGTAGCCCAAGCTAGCCTCGAACTCACAACGCTCCGCCTACCTCAGCCTCCCGAGTGCTGGGATTAAAGGCGTGCGCCACCACGCCCGGCTACATCACCTTTCTTGAAAGGCATGTAAATTATTCGAACTTCAGACTTGTTTATCTGTGCATTCTCATCTATAATTTTGATATCATTTTGATACTATTCTCATCTATAATTTTGATATAATTTTGAATAGGAGTATGCAAATAGAAACTAATTTCTGCTTTAGAATTATATCTCTATGTTGTTTATTTGTCATAGGCCATTTGACAATGAAAGTAAAGAATAGCTTAAAAATAAATCATGTTTAATTGACACTAATTGTTTGTTTTGAATAAATGAGTTTTCTCAAATTATTTCTTATGTCTTGGTACCCTAGTTTTTCTTTTAACACGTGGTTCATATGATGCCTTAGCCTATTAACCCACGGTACAGGTAGAAAAGGATTTCAGGATCTTTACAGTCATGTGGCAGAGATTTCTTCTGAAATCTAGCTAAGATGTGTTCAGGTTGGATATAAATCTGCTATAAATCAAAGTTGTGCACTACACTAAGTCTGAAATGTACAAGAGATGAGTACTAAGCTACCTCTAGGTGACTTCAGTGTCCCAGAGAGATGACATCGTCTCTTGTAGAAATGCATCTTAGTATCAACTCTACATTGAGGGGAGCAATTTGAAGGAAGGTTGCTAGCCTCTCTGAAGAGGAACCAGTGTTTGAGAGGAACAAATAATGTAAAACATAACTCTATTTTTTGTGCCGTGGGCACCATGTGAAATCATGATAACTGGCCATATTACAAGTCTTATGATTCTTAGTATATAATCTCTCTGATATTTTAAACTATTGTTTTTAATGCATTCCATGGTAAACAATTGATAAAACTTCCCATATTCCTGGAGTATCTTTATTTCAAAATGAAAAGAACATTTACTAATAGATAAGTTGAAGGTTAGTATTCTGGTGACTTTATCTTTCTGGCTGTTTTCCATAGCTTTTCACTCCAACATATAAGAACAGTAAACTGATGAGAATTAAACTCAATTATAATCTTTATTGATATTAAATTCAACTTCCTATGTTTTTAAAAATGATAATTACTATTTTATACCATAAAGTAGTAAACTTAAGTTGTTTGATCTATTGCAGCAGACTATCATACTAATTAAATGGTATGCTGAAAAATAAAATATTATAGGACGTTGCCACACTTTTTCACAGTTTTATTTAAATATTACGTATTGGCTATAGTATTGTATTTTAAATTGAATGACTAAAAATTAAGTATCTTTTATAACTAAACACTTGATATAAGATATCAAGTGATAATAAATATGTATAATTAATATTTATTTCATAGTTACAATCACAATTGCACTTAGTAATATATTGTAATTCTCACAAAAAGCAAAAACACTTCAGAATTATTTGCTCCTATGTTCCAAGTGAGAGAGATTTAAATATCATATGAGGTTAGACATTGATGGCTGAGTTTAGTTACGTGCTGTGGATTCTTTATTTGCAATTAATGGAGAAAAATGTTGGCTGACATGGAGAAAGCAATTATTATTTCAGGCAAATCTCTTTGAAACCCAACTTTAGAGCGATGATAAGAAAAAAATTGAGTTTATATACCATTGCTACTTTTGGAGTCTTCATAAAAACTATTTGGAATTATAAATGTATTTCTAAGGTGTTGGGTATTTACTTTGAAATTTTATATGAATTCTTATTATTATTCAGAAAAAAACCTTTGAGGGTAGATTTACCCAAGTAGCTGTTTACTCTTTTAAACTGGCAAAGTGCATTCCAAATATATTAGATCATGGCCAAATGCTTGACTGGTTCCTGTACTAAGAAACACTGTAAATAATACATGTGGGTCCTCTGTTTGTTAGGCCATATCCAATTTTCTTGCTCCAGTGTTTTGAGAGACTTGCACTGCTTCCAAATTGAGCCTAAAAATTACTCCAGACGTATAACAATGGCTCTAGCCATATGCCTTTGAGAACTTATAGTTCAGTTCTCTAGAGAACTGAAACAGTTCATTTATTTTTAACCATATTAAATTGTTAAAGAGGGGATGTATATGTTCATTTTCTGTTTAACATCTCCAGAGAGAGAAAATTTGTCTTTTCCACATTACTGATGATGCCTAACTCATAATTTAATTGTATATTCAACTTGTTGTGAATAAACAATTATCTATATTGACAAATCAGGAATTTTATTAACATGAAAATGAAGATAAGATTTTTGTAGGAATTACCCAAAGCAGTAGCCCTGGTCCCCGAGTGATTGCTCTAATACTTTACGTACTTGGTATCATTTCAATGACAGCTTCATGATTATATATGTACATATAATCATGATACTATTTGATGATACTAATTCATTATTATAGAAGAACTAAGGAATTTTAGGTGACTAGTGGAGAATGGGCATAATTTGATGACTGAAAATATCTCTGTGTGTGTGTGTGTGTGTGCATGCACATACATGTGTGTTAGTGACTAACTTATTGTCTAATAATAGAGTATTTTCAGTATACATGCAGGGAACTTTAGAAAATTATGCCTGCAAGTCATGTTATTAAACTTTTCTAATTCATTGTTGCATGTCAATGTTGTAGGATCTGAATGGCAGTGGATAAGCCAGTGAACTAATTTGTGCTCCTCTAAAATTCTATGTTGGGGTTCTAGCCCCTAGATCCTCAGTATTTAACTGTATTTGAAGCTAGTATCTAGAAGGAACCTCCTGTAGTGTGAGATGTTCTTGTGAGAAGGGGACACACTGGCACTGAGTGACAGTCTCAGGGGGAGGACCTTGGCAGGAGACAGCCATCTAAAGTGCAGCAAAACCAGCCCCACAGATGGATTGCTTTGGAATTTGAGGCTCTGGAACTGTGAGAAAATAGACTTCCACTATTTCAGCCTTCCAGAGTGGTACTTTATTCCAACAACCCTAGAAGACTTATACAAATATTGATGAAGCGTTAGAGCACATCTATGTATCTATGTATAGACAGCTATCTGTGTGCAATTATAGTGATTTGCCTAGAAATTCATGTTTTCCACTTCTTTATCTTATGCCAAGGCAATGTAGGTTCAGAAGTTTATGGAATAAAGATCAAAAGAAGGTGTTCGTGGGATATTTCTTCGACATCAACACCACTGAAACAGGTTGAAGTTGGCTGCTTTTTGTGTAGTAAAAGGAAATACTTTAGATTTGTGATTGCCAATTATAATTAAAGATGCTAACTGTCATGTTATTTTTATTACAAAGTTCAATTATTTGTTATCCAAATTCTGTTTCCTTGAGTATTAAGAATAAACAATTCTAATATATGGAGAATCATTTTGCCCACCCCTCTTAGTAAGAAAGTTATTAATTTTATGGAGAGGTGTGTGACTCAGTGCACCCTGAAAGCACTATGTCCTGGGCTCAATCCCCAGCTTTACCCCCAAAAACTGTCATTAAGGGTAGAAATGGAGAAAAAAGAACAATAAAAGTACTTCACTTCACCATGCAGTTGTAGTTAGAAATGTGATGGAGAGAACTGTAACAATCCTTCATACCTTTTCTCAGTTTAGTTTGTCTTACATACGTAAGGCAGCAGCCGTGACCCACAAAGCCTTATGAATAAAGGAGCTGTGGGTTATTTCGTTTCCACTGTCTCCATCCGATACAGGACCATATGACAGCAGCATCGCAAGCCTATTGGGTTCATATTGGAAATTTTCTTGACTTTGATAAGTTAAAAAAGTAGTCCCACTGTTTTTGCAGGTGCATGCCTATAACACCAGCACTCCGGGGAGCTGAGTCTGGAGGATCATAAATTCAATCCCAGCCTAGGCAACTTATTTACTTAGAAAGAACACATTGAAAAACAGACAAACAAACAGCCACAGAGTGAAGAAGATTGGGTTCAATCCTCAGTACCAAAAAAATTAAAACAAAAAAAATCTTTTAGCAACTAGCATTATTTTTTGTAAACTATATTGTTTTAAAATGCTTGGGCTAACTGGCTGTGGTGGTTCACCCCTGTAATCCCAGAACTCGGGAGGCTGAGGCAGGAGAATTGTTGTGAGTTCAAGACCAACCTGGGCTACAAAGTGAGCTCCAGGCCAGTCTGAACTGCATAGTGAGACCCTGTCTCAAAAAAATAAATAAATAAAATAAAAAAAATAAAATAAAATAAATAAAATGCTTGGAAATTGAAATAATTCTGGAATGATGGAAATGTCATTGTATGTTTTTATCAGACTTTGGATTGCATATGGTAATCATCTGTAAAAATTCATGGGACAATTGTTGTGGTTTGTGTCTGGGTGGCCCTCACGTGGTCATGAGGCAGTCTTTCATGGTAGTGGCTTTTTGGAGGTGGCTGAATTGAGAGTGTGAGACTGCTTCACTGTCCAGGGCTGGGCTGGGAATGTGAGTGCTACCCCTGCCCTAGGGCAGGTATCCAACATACACTTTAAGGGACAGAAAAAGACTTGCTCTCCCCTTTTGCTCTTGCTGCTTTTGCTGTCTTCTGCCACCGTGAAGGTGGTTGCCGCTCAGCTATGCCACCCTGCCTTGTAGCCAGCTGAGTATGGACTGGAACCACAAGCTGTGAGCCAGATAAATCTTTCCCCCTTTAACTTTGGGCATCAGGCATTTTTGTCTCAGCACTGAGAGAAAAGTAACCAGGACTATGATATATTTAAGATTTGCGTATTTCATCAAAAGTAAATTTACCTAAAATCGATCCCCAATGAATAATTATTTACTCTTAACATGGAAGCAAGCAGTTTAGTGTAGGAATATACTGGCAGCTATAATTACTGTTGAAATGCAGACATTAAGAGAAACGGGTGAGTAAATACGTGACAAAACCAGGGGTGTCCAAACGCCACCTGCGGAGGCTGGGGTGGACGTGGGGATGCTGACGCTCCTTCTGCAGGACTTTCTGCTCCTTTGCACTTGAACATTTTTCACAGTAATATTCAAATTTTAAAAAAGTGATGGGATGGGTAGTAAGATTTTTGCCAGTGATGTCAATTCCTCTCCTCCCCTTCCCCCTGTTTTGCCCCAGCAGGCTGACACCTCTGACTTCACCTCTCCCGTCCCTCTTTCTCTGCTTCCTTTAAGAATCCTGCTGATGTAAGCATGGAAAGGAAATGGGAGGGCAGTGATACAAAAATGAAGTATTTTTCTTCCCTCTGATTGTCTCTGCTGTATTTTCAACCAAAGATCTGTGTCTCCATAATTCTGTTGTTCACTCTCTCTGATCTCTCATGTTGAGGATAGCGACAATCTGCGGATGCTGCTGAACCCTTCATGCCACAATATGTCACTGGGTATCACCAACAAATTTTCCCACACTTCTATAACCAGCTCCTAGTTACAAAATATATATTTGTTTTTAGTTTCATCACCTCTAGGGAATGTTACCACACACAGGACTATGACATTGGTTTGTCACATATCTGATGACAATAAATGACCTCCTGGCTTTTGAGAAATGGGACCTGGCTAATTCATACATTTGTCACCTTTGAAAGGACAAGAAAGGGAGATCAGCTTGCTGCAGCTCTCAATCACTCCCGCAATTGTAATCATAGAAATAGTGGGCGAGCTGCCTCCTTCAACTAACTGGAAGGGTTCCAGAGATCAAAAAAAGCACAGAAAAGACACTGACCAAATGTTCATAGTGAACCATCTTGTCCCTCTGCGTTGTCTTGACCAAGATTGAGACAAGTTTTTCTCCTTCCCTTTGTCCCTTGGACTTTGTTTTCTAACTCCTCTGGTCATTTTTCCTTGCTTAGCCCACTTGGGAAGACTCTGATTATCTCTTTTTTCCCTTGCTTTAAAATGTGAAAGAAAAACCTTACTTTGACTGATTTTGAGAAGTGTGAAAGCTTCTGAGATGGGGAAATTTTCCCAGTGGGGATATAATGTTTCTTCTCAATAAACTCGTCCCTTCTCACATTCTGAATTTATTTTTATGTAGTCATTTCTTGTGCAGTCAGATTGCTTGGCTACCGTGATCCTGATATCTTCCCCCAGATTTATAGATCCTTTAAATTCTTCCTGCCTTGGAAAAGCCGATCTGCGGTGGTGAACCACAGACTGAATCCTCTGTGCTAGAAAGAGCCGTCTGCAGTTACATGTTAAGAAGTTGATATAGTTTTACTAGGTGGAGTTCTTCCTAGTTTTTTTCTATCTCATCAGCACTATTTTTTTTTTCCAATTGAGCAGAAGTTTTCTTTGGCTCTTGCATGTTGGCTGAGGATGCTCCCGAACTGAAGTATGATTGGCTCTTTTGAGTAGAGACCTTGTTGAGTGGAAACCCTTGTGCTCTTTTCTGATAAACAGAAAATCGTCCTGAGTGATGCTTCTCGTTCCTTTGCCAGTGGAGAGTTTCTCACTCTGAAGCAGGAATTTCAGGCACTTGTTTGAAGTCTTTCTGATTTTTTCCTCTCCTTTCTCTCCTTCCTTTCTTTCACTTCCTCCTTCTTTTTGCAGTACTTGGGCTCAAGTCAAGAATAGGGCTGATGAAATAGAGAAAAGCTAGGAAAAACTCTACCTAGTAGAACTATAGCAACTTCCTAGCATGAACTGCAACAACTCTGTCCAGCACGGAGGCTTAGAATTGTGACTTACTACCATGGATCTGTCTTCCCAAGCTAGGAGAAACTCAAAGAATCCATAAATTAGATCCCAAGCACTTAAAAAAAAATTGCTTTATTGTAAGGGAAAAGCTGAACTGTTACCTTGCTAAATTTCTGAGACTAGATTCAAATTAGTGATCCTCTTCCTCAGCCTCCCAGAATCCTGGAATTACAGCCATGTGCCAACATGCCAGATGAAATCTAAAATTTAGATTTTCCTTGGCAATTTAATCTGTGTCCAACTCCCAATATCTATTTGTCTTTAGGTGGAGAAATCAACAATAATCTTGAACATACATATACCAGTGATTTATAGAAGCTCAGGTTATTTTTCTTGAACAAGGAAGCAAATCTGAAGTCTTGAACTTCTCTGATGAGTCAGCCTGTATTCAATTTGTAGATAACCTCCATCTTTCTTCAATGATATTTAGAACATTTTATGAGCTATTAATACTTATAGAAAGTTGTAATCAGAAATGGCAAAAAGTTTCAGGTGAGAAAGTTTAGCTTTGTATTCCCAAAGTGCACATTTATCCATGCAACAATATTTCCTCTTAGAACAAAAGTTTATCCCCAGATTGTATCAAAACCATTTGTGCTGAGCCACATCCTAGAACCGTAAGACAGTTCTAAAGCTCTCTAGGACCGATTAACTCCCACAGACATGGATTCTCCACTTCGCACACACAGTGTCACCTTTCTAGGGCGTTACTGTAAGAATTGGAACAGGACCCTGAAATGGGACTCACCTTTCATAAGAGCATTCAAATTCTTAAAGACTTTCCTGCACCTTCACCTTCTTCTACTGATCTTTTGCTCTTTTTGTATTTCTTTAGAAAAATGTAGGGTGTCTTACGGGTCCTAGCTCAAAAAACAGAACAAAAATCATAAGATCATTCCTGCATTTCTGTCCCACTCCTAATTCTGTAGCTCAAGCTTTCCTGCCTTCCTTTTGAGCAGTAGCAGTAACTGCAAAATCACTTTAAGTCACAGCTGACCTTGAATGGGGCCATGGACTGGACCTTGTGTTCGTCATCCACTCTGCATTCTTCATGCTGGAAACACAAAATGTTACCTGAGCTCACCGTTTCTGAGACTGCTCTTTTCGTTAGGACACAGCCTGCCACTAAGTCTGAGCCCTGCCTGTCTCCCTTCCCTCTCCAAAATGATAGACAATTGCACAGTTTTGTTAATGACATCTGAGATTCAGCAATCCCTTCCCTAACTTTGAGAAATTTGATCTGCCCATTCAGAATTCACCCTTCTTTTATTTTATTTTTATTTTTTTTTTTAGATTCTTGGGATCTCAGTAGCTCAATACTTCATAGCAGAAGCATATCACAAGTTTTCAGAAGCAATTTGAAATTTTACCACTTATGCAAGCCAAAGTTAGCGCAAATTGTTGAATTTGTGGCTCTTAAAAGAGCCAGTCAAGGATTTTTGCCTGAAGATGTCATAGTTAACATACACAGAGAAAGTAGGTATAGTTTCAAGGTAGTGTCTACTAGGGTTGTAGGGAAAATTTAAAGTGTATGACATGACTGAAGACATCAATTAAAAGTGGAATTCAGGTATACAACTGCTTAGCAGCTCTGTTATTGCCAAAGGAGATACTTGTTTTTAAGATGGAGATTCATGTTCTACACAAAACCCTGGAGGCAAAACAAAATTCACATGCTGATAGATATGCTAAACTGAAAGCTTCTAAAGTAGTTTCACTCTCTCAATTATCAGAGAAAATCTTTAATCTACTGTGATACCCAAACTGATACCCATCTCCAAAGTCCCTTATCATGGAAAAGCAAAAATAAAACAAATTAGATGTGTCTTCTGCCCAGATGGAATTTTTGGAATCATACAGAAGGCTGCTAGGTCTCTCCTTCCCTGAAACTTCGTGTGGCCTTGACAATACTGATGAGGAAATGTCAGCTCTAGATGCACACGTGGCGTCCTCTTGGCCATCTGCCCAAGCTAGAGCCCTACTAAAACTCTAAGGGTGAGGCAAGGAGGTATCCATCTCCAGCTGTCAATTAATTTTTTTCTGCTGGATATCAAATTTGATTCAGTTCTATAGATCTCATGGATAAGGCCGTGTTCTGTTGTAAGCATTTTCTCTTGCTGGTTTATACCTTTTCCCATAAAAGGCCCACAGCTATGGCTGGGCTTTACTTAAGAGTACCCACTACATCGGGAATTTTACTGGCTCTTTCGAGAGATTGAACAATGTGCTTCATTGACAAAAGTCACTTAATATAGTCCATGAGTCCTTTTTTTATCCAAAAGTTACATTATCTCTATCATTTCTAATCATCTGAAATGATTAAAAAAACCTAAGTATTGAAATTAAAGCTTGCTCTTTAAAAAATAATTTACAGTAATATGTGCACTTGTTTATAGGGTATATTTGATACATGTAATATCTTGACGTGTATAAACAAGGTGTAATGATCAAGAAAGACTACTCAGCATCTCCAAATCCTCAGGCAGTGATCGTTTCTGTGTGTTTCTATGTGTTGAGAACCTTCAGACACTTCTGGCTAAATTACTTCAAAATATATAATAAATGGTTGCAAACATTTCCCTACTCTGCTAAATATTACTATGACTAAATCCTCCTAATAATGTCTTATCAATCTATTAGATAGCTAGCTGAATTCAACATCCCATGGTCTCAGGTACTCTCCTTATCCCTGGCTAACATCTGATCTTTTTCAGTTTCCATATAAAATGATGACTGTAACACTTCTTTAGTCACATGGGCTCTCAAAAGTTCAAACATGGTCACTCAGATGTTCCCAAACAGCACGAGGGACTTGAAAATTGTGCCCATGTTTAGGGTTAACTAATCATGGTACCTTTCCTCCAAGTTTTCTTCTTAAACCACTTCACGGCCTCAGTATTAAAGACAATTGTAGGGAGGCATCGTCACTGAAAAATGAACCTTGACTCTTCTAATAATGGACTTCACATTGGAGTCTGGGATTCTGCTTAGCAGAGTAAGCCCCTGCCTGGGAAGCACAAGTTTGTGAGTTCAATCCCCGGTACCAAAAAATAAAAATAATAAAAAAAAAAATAATAGAATTCATGTTCTCCTCACCATTAGTACTACTGGCAAACGCCATGGATTCAGTGTTGGTTACTCTGAATGAAAGTCACCCCAAACTGATGTTTTAAATGAAGAAACTTTCGTGGGGTTTAGTAGCAGATAGGGCCATGAGGTAAATGGATTTTCTAACAATGCAGAGTAAGCAGGTGAGGTCACAAAGTGGTTAGACCCAAATGATTAAGCTCTTGTTCTTGGAACAAGAACCTCAGGGATCCCCTTGTGTGAATCCTAGTCTCATGATTGGCACTGCCCTCCTCTGATGCCTCCTCTCTGCCATCCAGTGTCACCTGTGTCAGCCACATAAGCTCTGCTTTCCCGCGCGACAGACACAACTTTCCACAGGGTGCTTTATTTTGTGTCTCTCCCCATTTCCCTCACATACGCTATCCGCCAGTCGTAGTTCCTATGTGACTGGAGGGGCCCACAGCCTGGGACACTGGCTCCCTCTTCCCAGAGCTCAGTCTCACGGCCATGGTTTTAATTGTTGATTATTTGTTCCTTTTCCACTGAATATCTCTCTTATCCTTTAAGTTCTATACCTATCTTGTATTTTAAGGAATCTTTTTGTTATCACTTAGGGTTCCTTTTCACTTTTACTCTAGAGTTGAAAAGAAATTCCTTCAGTCCCAGTACATTTCAAATAAAACTATTCTATAATTCCTGCAGAATGTAGCAAAGGAGTCTTTACTGGGCCTAAGTATTTGCAATTGTCCTTTTTAAGCCACCAACAAAAATATCTGCAGAAAAGAACAATACACATTTCTTAACGTTTTTGGCAACTCCTGTAGAAGCAATTAAATGGAACAAATTTCTATGGAAATGGCTTACAGGAATTCCAACATGCAAATCCATGGAACAATAATCTCTGAGAACATCAATAACTCCATTGAGACATATTTTATTTGTGGCAGTCATGCTTATAATCACCTGATGGCTAATTGGACTAGATTCTGTTACCTAAATAGTCTGTTTAGGCTCAACAAAATCTTTAACCAGACTACCCTCTTTCCTCACAGTAGCTCTACATTGTTATTTTTGATTTAATTTTTCCAGACACTAGAAGAGATTATGAGAAAAGTCAACAAAATCATGTTTTATGATTTAGATCTCAAATGTTCCCCCAAATTTTTATGTGTCTGGAAGATGATTGGGTCATGGCATCACTATAATTATCAGTTGATTAGTCTATCGATCAAATCATAGTTGATTGTGCAGTTCAGTTGTGGGACCTGGTTGAAGAGGCAAGACAGATAACTGAGGGTGGACCTGTAAGGGGCTGGGTGTATGATTTTCCCAGGTTCCTGTCTTCTCTCTGTAATTCATGGCCGCCATAACATGAACAGATTTCCTTCAACAGGTCCTTCCCTCATTCTGTTTCTGCTTTGGAGCAAGCTATCCATGGACTGAGCCAGCTGAAACTGTTAGCCAAAATAAACCTCTCATTCTTTAATTTGTGGATGTTGTGCACTTAGTCCCAGGAATGCTGATTCATACAACATGACCCATCTACAGCTCAGGCAAAGAATCCTAGCTCTTCAGGGATGTTGTGACTGCTTTTCCTTACCAGCTTCAGGAAGAAAACAGAAGTAAATGTGCATAAAAGATGTGTGCATAAATAGGAGAAAGGATAAGTAATTTTAAAAATACTGAAACTAATAAAATT
Organism: Dasyprocta punctata; assembly: GCA_004363535.1. Lineage (NCBI taxonomy): Eukaryota > Metazoa > Chordata > Mammalia > Rodentia > Dasyproctidae > Dasyprocta > Dasyprocta punctata. The sequence goes on from RJWM01037306.1 coordinate 13,619, forward strand.
TTTTTTATATTTTACTTAACAAAATCTCATTAACAGTTATTTCAGAAAGAGGTGTACAGTAATAGACACATCAGAATTATAACATTTATCAAATAATCATAATCTTCACAGTTTAAAGAATGCAAACATTTTAGCTAAAATAAATAGTTTTTGGTATTTCTTAAAATTTTATTACATCATTGGGAGAAATTACAGTTTTTTAAATTTTCAAATGTAATGCTTAGTTTTTATGTCTCAGAGTTATGCCTATATTCTTTGAATATTTTATTATCATAGAGGTCACTTCAATTATATTTAGGGAACCTTTACTTTAAGAAAACATTCCTAATGTTATGTTACTTTAAGAAAATATTTCCAGTGTTTTTAGCGAATATCAAAAACCTACAATGTTTAATATAAAATATTTGAATTTCTAGCAAAGTGATTAGTGTTTAGAATCCAATGCTTTATGAGAAGCTACTTGAACCTATTAGTATTCTGCCACAACTTCTTACGGGAAATACACTTTTTAAAATTTCTTTCTTTAATATGTGACACACAGTACAAAAAATGAACTAGCTTCTCTAGGGAGTAACTAAGCCAAGGACATTACCTTCATCGACTTTATGATAAACTGCACATTTTCAATTAAGAGGAAAATTCATTTCAAAACATTAACCCACAGAGAACTTAATAATTGAAGCTGCATGATTTAGAGTTAAGAAATGAATTAAAAATCAAGATTTTTTCCCACTTTCTTTTGATGGTACCCTAGATTGATTGTTTTTCATTTTAGAATCTTGCTTTTCAGGACTTTGTTTCAAAAGAACCTGAACATTTCAGTAACTGCTGAAGTGAATAAGCACTTTTTTCTTTCTGGAAATTATTATTCCTCAGTTAAAGTGTTTCTAGTGAAACTGAAATTTACTCACACTTAGCTGTATTAGAAGATTTGATAGTCTTCATTCATACCTATTCTGCAATGAAGACACTTAAATATATACTAAGAATCTATCTCAGAATTAATATACTTTCTTGATTCATCATGGATTTGAACCCACAGAGTCAATCTCTGCAATTCATGTTTTTAAATCTTTGGGTAGAACAAGGAAAAGGCAATGATTAAATGAGAAATATACCAGAATTCTACATTTAAACACATGCTCACTTTTTAAAGGTGATTTTTCTGTTCCAATGCAAGCATAAATGAAAACTCCCTATCTCTTCCACCTTCCTCCCTGGATCTAGTTTTCATGTGAAGTAAGATAATGCACAGAATTTACATTACAGTTTTCTTCTCTTTTACTCTTCTACCCCAAATTGTATCCTGAATAGATGCCTAATTTCTTCCCCTAGTCCAGGTAATAATAAGGACAAGTCTGAGAAAGAGAGAGAGAAATACCTTTTAAAAGGTGTCAAGGTGGTAGAGATATGAAATATTTGCTCCATGTCCCAGCATTTCTAATACTACATATATGCTTGCACAGTGTAGTGCATATACGCACAAGGGCGCGTATGAACATGATCATATCACTTCGTTTTTGACATCCTCAGATTGAGAACAACCAATATCTGTCAGACTATAGTGAACTAATAATCAGTGGAATATAGCAACAGGAATTAAAAAAACGATCCAAAAAGTATAAATTTCAAGAAATTTCAAGAAACAATGTATATATTTATCCAAAAGAGAAAAGTAAACAGTGATGGTGCTTAGCAGTGCGTAAATGATGGTAAGATAATAAAGAAAAAGAACTTATTAGCATAGAGTTAGAATAATGATTGTCAGGAAAACACTGAAAACATGACCAGCTACAGATATACTGGGCAACCCAGTTGACTGTGAAATACATTCACTGAAACAAATCTAAACAATATTCAAAAAGAAAAAGATTGTATTGCCAAACAAGGATAGTGACTTGCTTTTCACAGGCAATGAAATAAAGAACAAAGTGAAAGAAAAATTTTGGTAGGATCACTTAACACTATATAGACAGAACTAAAATGCACTTTTGAAATTCACTTACAGATAAAGATTTTAAAAAGTGACTTCCTTTAAAAACACTTTTGCTGATAAATGGTGAATTTATTTCTACCATGCTGCCTTTCTGTATTGGTTTGCTAATTGTGCCAGAAGAAAATATGGAACATAAATGATTTGAACAACAGAAATGTGCTTAGCTTATTTTTACAGCTAAAACTACAAAATAAAGGAGATAGTGGGTGGATTCCAGCTAAGTGTCATAAGGAAGACCCTATTCTTTGTATCTTACTTAGCTTCCAGTAGTTTGGTGATAAAGACATGAGTGGTTGTTGGCTTGTGGAAACATGGGTGCTGAAATCTGATCTGAGTCTTTCTCTTCAGTTAGCACCTTCTTGCAGATGGATTCGTCTTTCTATGAGGGCACTGGTCATATGGAGTTATAACCAACTCCATGAACCTAGTTTATCATGTTATCCATGTAAAGATGCTGTGTCCAAATAAGGTAACATTCTTAGGCTCTGAGGTTGGTCCTTCAAAATGTACATTTTGAGAGGACACATTTCAATGCCTACCAGTTTCCTCTTTTTTTCTTTTCTTTTCTTTTCTTGTTCTTATTTCTTTTCTTTTGTTGTCCACATTTCTCATCTGGCAGCATCCTTCTCTTACAGTTCTAAATTGAAAATAGCAATCTATTTGTATGTTTTATTACTGCAATCACCCGTGCATTCAGTGACCTTAAGCACTTCAGCCAAATATTTAGATGTTGAATAAAATCTGTCAGCAACATGATTTACTCTTGGAAAAAATCTCTTTTGCCAGTGACTATGCTATAAAATTTGGAAGGTAAGAGGTGGTCCAAATTTCTAAATGTAGGTCTAATGTAGACTAAAACCCCTGCATAAAGATTTTTTAAAATTTACTTTATATTTTGCATTTTTATTAGAGTATGTTTCCAGTAAATAATGAACATATTCATTGCTGGGAATTGTACATATACTTAACACAACTTTATAATTCCTCTTCTCTTCAGTTCTCTTCTACCTCCCCCTTTCTTAGAAACTGTTTCAATCTTCACAGACTATTTTCCTTTTCCTATTACCTATCTTGTGTCTTGCTCTTTAAATTATTTGAGCTTTGCATTTCTCATATAAGAGAAGTCATGTGATACTTAATCTTTGGCTCTGATTTATTTCTGATTACTCTTTTCTTAACTGTTTGGTTTTTACTATGCTCTTCTCTGCTCTCTGATGATTATACATTTGCTTTCTACCTTAAATGTATTTCTTTATGTTCTCTGCTTACAGCTTATCGCTAGCTGGAATGGTACATTCCTATACTCCCAGCACTCTGAGGGACTCAGGCTGGAGGTTCACAAGTTGTTAGTCAACTGGGGCAATTCAGTAATTTAGGAAGATATCATCTCAAAATTATATATCTGGATTAAGGATGTAGATCAATATGTAAGACTTGGCTTAATCTCTGGTACTGCAAAAATTAATAAAGAAATAAAATCTTAAGACTCATGAACTGAACTATTAATGATCTATTATTTTTGTGACTTATTTTTGCCTATTATCATAGACAGCAAACTTCTTTCTTTACTGTCAGCAACTTAAGTTTTTATTTTTTTTTTTATTTTAAAGAGTATAAAACAGAATAAAACCAATAAAAACAAACTAGTATAAGAGGTACAGGACTTCAAAACATTATGAAATCAACAGTGGTTACCATAATGCTTTTTGGTGTCTTCAAAATAGGTGCAGATAACTTTAGACATAATAATGATCAAACAGAACAGAAGAAAAACAATAAAAACAAAACAATGAATGCAATAAAGGATTTCAAAACAAGCCAATAGTAAATCCAAAATTGCTACCATAATGTATCTTGCTATTCTTGAAATAGCTTCTCCTGCCATCAGATTTAACATAATCAAACAAAAGA
>RJWM01037307.1:0-17524 GCA_004363535.1 Dasyprocta punctata
GCAAGCTCGGCCCAACAGCTATGCCTGCAGGCAGGCCCGGGCAGGTCCCAGGCCTACAGTGCCGGGAGCAACCCTGCTGTGTGGCGCGGTCTGCACAGGAGCTGTGGGATGGCAGACGCTCGAGCGGAGCCGCGCGGCTGAAGAATGGAGCTGCTGTGCGCTCTGCACTCTGGTGGTGGGGGGCCCAAGCTCTCCAGTACCCTGCAGCTATGTTGCTCAGTTCCCCGGTGAGCAGCTCTGGGTTCCTGGGCTGATTTGGGCTGGGCTGCGTACCTCTGTGTCCTGCGCGGCTGGCCGGCGTTTCCCTGAGGTTCGCGGCGTGCAGGATCGCGGGACGCAGTGCTGTCTTCACTTTCTTTCAAGTGGTTTTGCCAGCTTTCAGTGGAGTTTTTAATTTTCTGGATATCTCTTCGAATATGTTTCATGTATTCTAAATCTTTTTTGTATTGTTCATTCAAGGTTTCCCTCATTTTCCTATGCTCCTCCATTTTTTCATCTATTTTTTTTTTTTTTTTTGCGGCCCTGGAGATCGAACTCACAGCCTCACACCTGCCAGACAGGCACTTAAGCCACTGAGCCAAACTCCCAGTCCTAGGTTTTTTTTTTTTGTTTGTTTGTTTGTTTGTTTTTGTGGCTGGGTCACACTATGTAGCTCAGACTGGCCTTGCGCTCACGTTGTAGCCCAAGCGGGCCTCAAACTCACAACTCTCCGCCTACCTCATCCTCCCGAGTGCTGGGATTAAAGGTGTGCACCACCACGCCCGGCTCATCAATGTCTTTCTTAGAGATGTTTAGCAATTCTTTTATTATGTTTTTCATTTCTTCTTTTACCTGAGTTAGTATTTCTGTTCTAATTTCTTTTATTGCCTCATGAAGTTGTTTCTTTAATTCAGCTGCCATCAATTCAGAAACTTTCGGTGTGCAACTCCCCATCTCTGTGTAGTGTTTGCATCTCCTAGACTTGCTCTGCTCAGATTACAGGCCAGAGACTGCCTTTTGCTTCTTCACCTAGACATATTCCTGGGTTCTTCTGGTCAAGTGGGTACTGGGGTCCCATATACTTCCCGCATTGTCTACAATATCTCTAAAATGAGACTGTTTGGTTCTTCTTGTCAGTGCTGGCTACAGGTATCTGATGGTGGCCATTGGGTTGTGCTGGTGCAGGGCTGTCTGCTGCTTTTCCCAACCTGTGTCAGCTCCCTGATGGCTGGTGGAGTGCATGTGGGGGCGGGGCTGCCAACATCTGAGGACCTGGGTTGGTCACCAGCAGGATCCTCCACTACCATCCCTAGATTGTGTGCAGGGGTGGGGCTGGCCACAGCTTCCAGATCCCACTGGCTACCCCCAGGGAAACTCCACAATGGCGCTAGGATGAGCCTGGAGGCGGGGCTCAGTCCGAGCAATTTCCATGGGTCTGTGCCCAGTTAAGAGCTGCAGGAGGAAGCCAGCCAGCAGCAGTTCTGGTTCTGGGTTTATCCAGCCCAATTCCAGAATAGATCTTGGTCAATCACTCTCTCCTGTGGGAAGACTGAGTCCTCTGCACTCACTGCCAGCCAGTGCAGTCTTTCCAGTCTGCCACTCCTCTCCAATGCTGCCTCTCTTAGCAGAGGCCTCCAGGGTCGCCAGCCACCACATCACCTTGATTGTGTGTTCCCAGGTTCCAACAACTCCTCTTGCACAGTGGGTCTGGCTCTGGGCAAAGGCGCTGCCAGCTACCGCCTCCTTTTTCTTTTAAGTTTTTCTTTTTTACTCTTTTTGTGAGCTTCAATTCTCACTTTAGATTCTTCCCGGGTCCAGGGGACCCTTCTTTTCTTCTTGTCTTTCCCATGATGCTACATTCCAGCATCTGGGTTGCATCTCTCAGAGAGGCTGTTTACTCTGCTGCTTATGGTTCCGCCATCTTCCTGGAAGTCACTGTTCTGCTGTTTCAAATGCTCGTATTTTTCAGAAACACCCACATAGATCTTCTGTAAAAATGTTTTACCTGATGTCTGAGCCCTCCCTAGCGCAGTAAAATGGATGCATAAAATTCACCATCACTAGAGACTGGACTGTATATTATACATATTTTGTATTGTATATCATATAGCCATATATCATACAGATTATCATAGATTACATATATATATATATATATATATATATATATATATATATGCATATTCTTTACAATACATTTAAAAATACTAGGAATTATACAAATGGAAATTCCTAAATAAATAATGGGCTGAAGGATGTATAAATGGTATATTATCTGTTCAAAGTATCTGTGGAAAATAGAAAACAGTTGAAAGCCTTTGTAAGTTCAAAATCATATTACTAACATGTGAAAATTAGCATTTGCCTTAGTAGTGCACATAATCACAATGCTTAATTAATTAATTAATTAATTTCCTCAGTAGTTGTACCATTCTGCAGTCCCACCAACAGTGGAGAAGGGTTCCTGTTTCCTCATATCCCTGCTGGTATTTGTGTTTGATTTCTTGATGATAGCCATTCCTTCTGGAGTGAGATGGAATCTCAGTGTTATTTTTGTTTTGAAGAAATTAATCGCAATTCTGAACATCAATACTGTAGGGAATGTTTTCTGTCACTTTGAAAACTTTCAAATTCCATTTATGTGATAGCCAATTTATAGATAAAAGTTAGCTTGAAAATAAATTGAAAAGTGCATTTTATAGACCTAACATACTCTGGAGAAAACCTATATTCTTTGCACAAAACAGAACATTCTTTGCACAGTGAAAAGTGTAAATAAATGACACCTAATGATTTATTTACACAAATGACATGCATTTCCATTCTGCTTTCATTTTTTTCCTTGTAAAATGTAAATAAAAATTGTTAGATTACTGGGGATAGGGAGGTGGTGGAGTTACTCTTATCTCCTTAAGCACTACAAAGTTTGTGCCATAATTTGGAGAAATTAAATTTTTTTGACAACCTGTTCAAATCATGAAATATAAGAAAGGAAACTGCAATAATAATGAGAAAGTGCTTGTACACCATGCAGCTAATTAAAAAAGTTTCATGACTGACAATCATTGAAACAAAAAGCAACTGTCACATCAGTTCTTAGATTTTCAATGGTTATGATTATAGAGAGCTATTTAATTTTTGTCTGTTTTTCTCCATATAAATATTTTGAAAATGAAAGTTCAAATGTGAATAAATATTGTAAAGGTGATTTCTTAAGTACTAACTTATGAATACTCATTTTTGTTTTTGCTCATACTTAACAAATGAAATTTAAGAACTAGATGCAATAGTTATAAACTAATTAATGTGCATAATATACTGTTTCTCATTATATAGTCAAGGTGCATGCATAAAATTTATAACAAATTTTGCCTACTTTTTGCAATTGGTTAATCTTGTTTGATAAAATTTATTGTCTTGATTAATAGAAAGAAGAATTTTATATATGATGAGGAAACTTATTTTGCATAAACAATCTCTTATACAAATACATCTATATCACAAAAATTTCTGATCTAATTAGAAATATGAAAGTGATACTTCATCAATGTTGTATTTTTAGGGAGAATCTCTAGAGCCTGACTCATTAATCTGAAAGACTAGTAGTTCCCTTACTAGAGAGTCAGAGAAGTTCCTATGAAATGTAATCTCCTCTCATGATTTATATGATTACTTGGAGAAAATGCTAATTATAAGTACTCAAATATGTAGTGAGAATCAGCACAATGGATGTATGCCTGGCATTAATTTCTAATGAAACTGTCCAGAATTCAACCATGTTTATTAGTTAGGATATGCACTCTCACATGTACTCCATCCTAAAAATACTATACAAGAAGATTTTCTTTTCAGAAAAGAGTTATTTCATATTTTTTCTCCCTAAAGAAAACACTAACCAACTAAGAAAAGTATCACATGTGGATATTAAAGCGCAAGAGATTTAAATTACATTTCATTTGCTATCAAAATCAAGAATACTTTACTTTGAAAAATAGGAGATCATATAACCAAGAATGTTTTTCAGCAAGAAGAACAAGAAGCAATCCAGCCAGCTGACTGTAGCAGTGAATAAAAGCAAACTCATCATTCGTATGTAGGACTCATGTCAGGATTTAACCTATAATTTATATTATGGTTACTTTCCTAATGGAAATATTGTAATTAGAATTCTACAGGGAATATCCTTCTTTTGCTCATAAATCTAAACTACTACAAACATTAATGAGGGAGCAATGGTTAATACATTTCATAAAAGTTTAAACATAATTCTAAAAGACAGGAGTGACATTTTAGGTTGTAATAATCTAGGGTAAGGTAAAAGGAAGATTTTGTAGTAATCACATGGGCAAATAAGGATAGAATGAGTTGGTGCTGCCAGGTATAGGAGTGCATGCCTGCAATTCCATATTTGGGAGGATGAGGAGGGAGGATGGCCTTGAGTTAGAAGCCAGTCTGTGCTACACGGTGAGTTCAAGTTCAGCTTGAGCTAAACAGTGAGACCTTGAATAAAATACAAACAAACAAACAAACAACAAAGAGTAAACTGGTGTTACGCTAAATTTCCTATAATTAGAGTAATTAATCTTCCAACATATGGTTATGCCATCAGAGTTTTTTATGAACATGCATTTTCATGGCAGAACAACAAACTTTAACTGAATTTTAATCATGATGGCAAACTTTTATTTTGTGAAGGTTATGTGTCATCTGCATAAAGAACTAAAATGAGAACAATTCAGATTCAAAATGGTTGGAAAAACAGAGCTGTTTAACCTGTATCTCATGATGCAATTTCACATTGATACATTGATTAAATATCAAAGTAATCTGTCCTGATAGATGATAAATAGATAGATATATGCAAACATAAATATCAAAGTAATCTGTCCTGATAGATGATATGTAGATAGATGAATGCAAACACTTGCAGTTTGATTAGGAAATGTAGTGCCAGGTTAGAGAGCCACAGTATTTCAATTTTTCAAGTTATGGTAAGTTTCTAATTTTTCAAAATAAAGTGGAAAATTTTAAATACGAACACAAAAATTAAGAGAGATAATTATCTCTCACATTTCACTCCTTCAATCCCATCCCTACTCTACTTTATATTATTGTAGAAAGAGAAGAAAATAAGTTTCTTAACACATCATTTTTGGAGGCATATCTTAGTCATAGTAATGTGACCATGTGAGTGCTATGTGCTTGTGTTTGCTTTGTTAAAAGGCTTCCTGGGCTGGGCAGTGGCTCAGTGCTGTAGCATATGATTAGCACGCAAAAAGACTTGGGTAAAATTTCAGCAGCTCAAAAGAAAATAAAATTATGATTGATAATTTGGAATTTTGCTTTTTCTCTTTAGGTTTTATTTTATAATTTTGTAGTTTATGAAATAGATTTTAACCTATATTTTATATATGACTTTAACCTACATATTTCTCATCCCCTCACATCCTCATCTCTTCTGCTGGAATTCGGTTTATGTTGTATGATTGGAGATCTCAAAAACCTTACATCAAAATCTTCTCTCAAAAATGGTGCTTTCACACAATTAGGGACTTGCTGTCTCTTCCAATTTAAAGCAATGCAGAGAACCTAAAAGGTTTAAATGTTTTCAAATAACTTAGCTCTCCCAGCTCAGATTTCCAAAGACATTGAGTTGTCTAGAATATTGCAAAAGAGTTCATCCCTGTGTCACAGTCACCCAGAGAGTATAAATCATCTGACCTCATTTGGATTATTTTCAAATTGGAGGGACAATTCCATTGCAAATATATTACCTTTCACAGAAGTTCTCTAGATTTTAAAAATGCAAGAACAGGAACAAATTGACCTCTAAAACCACATAATTCATTGTTAATTTAGTTAATTGTTAATAAGAACAACCAGTACAGTATGCAGTTGCCTTATGTTGATATCACATGGGTTTATCTTTCTTCTTTTTCTTGTAGCTTCTTGTCTCTTCAGAACAGTTAATTATTGGGATGTCTATCGATGTGTATTTTTCCAGGGTTACTTCTCAGGAGGTAGATTTCAGCAATGCATTTTCACTAGTACCCATCAGAGGGTCACCCAGGAGCACCTGATGTCTCCCCTCCCAGGGTTTGAGATGTTAATTTTCTTCACTTCATGGAAACAATGTCTGCTCTTCAGTTGTTATTTATTCATGGTAAAATTACTCTGCTTTCTCATGACCAATTAAAATATAACTAGGCTTTAATCTAGTGCCTTTATGACTTCACTGACTACATTTATATTTCTGACCCACTCATAAGATATTTCTGTGTGTGATGGGAAGTATGGATTTAATTACTTTTTTCTCACTAGGCTCTCCATTCTCATAGGACCATTTATTTAAAAGTTCACCTTTGTCCCCAGCAATCTGAGATGTCACTTTTGTCATCTACTCTGTTTTCGCATGCAGTTGAATGTTCTGCTGGTCTTTCTGTTCATTTGATTGACCTATGCCCATGTGCCAGCACCATACTACTTTAATGCAGAAGTTTCATACGTCTTAAAACATTTGTCCTTGTGGCTCTTCTTTTTCTGCATCCATGTATGTATATTTTTCAGTATGAAATTTTGTACAAACTTGTAAATCTCTACTTTAAAAGTAAGAAAGAGGGAGACTTCTGAAACTCATCATGTTGGAGATTGAGAGTCTAAGGTAGTTTTTCAACAACACTCTGAGGCCCTGTGATCCAGAGGTCCCCATGGATGAGCGGGAGAGGAGGCGATCTCAGGAAAAGTCAGGAGCGACTGAGGTGTGGTCAGACCTGCGTGTGCAGGGATCCTCTCAGGAGAGCAGCAGGGTCTCATCACCTCTCACATCGCCACACTGTAAACACCCGACTCTCTAAGGACTCACACGTGTGAACACTGCATAGGACACTCCCCCTGCAGCTGTGCAACCTACCTCACCCAGGAGGGGGCAGAGGTGTTAGTACAGGGAGGCTGTTCTGAGAAGGCCTCCTGAGAGCAGTGCCCACCCCAGTTACTGAATGTGTGACAGGGTTATCAGATCACCACCAAATGCAAGGAAGTTCTGGACACAGTCCTTCCTATCTGAGTTTGCTAAAAAAGGAATGAGTGCTGTAAGGTGCAGTGTATATTCTGATTTTTTAATGTGTGTGATATAAAACATCTGACTCATAGAATTTAAAATATTAATGCTAATCTATTTGTAAGTTTCATTAGTCTTGAAATCAGATAGAATGATTTATCCAAACTTTTCTAAAAAACTACTTGCACTTTTACTAGTCTCAATACATTACACACACACACACACAGAGACATATATAGACCTATGTATATGTATATATATATATATATCTGTTTTAAATTAAATAATTTAAACTGCATGTATTAATGACCAGATTGAAATATTTGAAAAAAACTTCTGACTTACAGAAAACATTGCAATAATTTTAGTTCTGAATTTTTGTATAGCTTTTGTAATATTTCACTTTTATTACTTTATTTATTTTTAAGATAGGGTTAGTAATATGGAGATAGTACTTACCATCTAAATAACATCCATAAATATGCCTTTCAGCCTGTTGGTTACAGTTTCCCATCTATCATTTATACAGTTGAAACCATACAATAAGTTTCAGGCGAACAAGGTGCGAGCTGATGGCGCTTGTGTCTAGATGTTCCCCCAAAGCCTCATGGTGTCGTGGTGGGTCTTTCACAGAGGTACCTGGATCTAGAGTGTGTAACCTGGGGGTTGATTCATGGTGCAATGCTAGGAACAAGGTCATCAGGATTCAGAGTGTGAGTTCTGCCCTCCCTCAGTAGCCTGGATAAGACATAAGGGATAGAAAGAGCTGTGGTCATCTCTTATTTGCTAACTTCTGCCAGCAATGAACAGGTTTTCCTCTGCATTGCCTGTCTGCCTTGCCACTCTATTAGGTACTGAAACCTCTACAAAATGAATCTTTGCTCCTTTAACTTTAGGTGTCAGGTATTTTGTCTCAGTCATGGGAAAAATTACTGAGGTACTAGTATGTGTGATATGTATTTATTCATAATTATAGTAGAATTTCTTTTTGGCACAAATAAAAGACTTTATGTTGTGAAATGTAGCAGCAGTTGACTTTCATTTATCATAGGTATTGAGGAGTAAGTAGTAGTGTGGATGAATTCAACCCTTTCAAGTTCCTGTAGTCTTATCATTTGTTTTAGAATTTATTACCTCTTTTACTCTTTTCTTTTTATTATTTTGTTTCTGAAGTCGTCAGAACCCTTAAAAGAATAAAATGGAAAATTTAATTCACTTTATTTTTATTAAATTCTTTTTGATAGATGTCGGACATCTTTCAAATGCAGACATTAAATAAACATGTACAAACACAAAAAGTATATTGTCTGTCCCACAAATGGTTAAACCATCTCTCAAGTCATTAACAGGAGAGAAAGGCACAGTATCAAACTGCACAGCATTGGCCTCCAATAAATTGCAAGGTTGACTGGGCTCTATTGCTAGTCAAGGCCCTCTAGCATATGGTTGCTGGTTGATGGTTTTAGTTTTTTTGAGGAATCTCACCACTGATTTCCATACCAGTTGTGCTAGTTTTTAACCCATCAATAATGGAGAAAGTTTCCTTTATAGAGGGCCTCACCAGCACTTGTTAGCATTTGATTTCTTATGTAGCCTTGCTTTCTGAGGTAAGATAGAATCTCAGCACTGTCTTCATTTGCAGTTCTTTAGTGGACAGTGATGTGGAGCATTTTCATGTACCTATTGGCCTAATGTTAGGGGAAATAAATCAGACACACAAGTCTAAATATCACATGGTTTCTCTTATGTAAGAAACCCAAAATGTTAATAAAGAGGAAAATAAAGGATAGAGAATAAGACATAAAGACATCTTTTTCAAATGAAAAGGAAAGAAAAGATGCATTGAGCAGGGGAAGGATAGGTAACAGGAATTTTAAAAAGGAAGGAATGAAGAAAGAATGGAAATAGAGCTTTTTCAAGTGGGAAGGGGAACAAGAGTTGGGTGAGGAGGTAGGGATGGGAGGGAAAGGGTCAAAAAAGGATGAAGATGGGCTGTGTGCTGGTACCCATTAGTAAATGTGTTCGTCTTGTACGATGAACATGGACGAACACAAATGCATAATTAAAACAAGGAAAGAATCAAATCATGATGTCTGAAAAGGAGGTTTTTACTTCTTTCTTATGCATCACCATGAAGGGCTACCATTTTCTTGACATTTGTAGTGAGAACAGTCTCAATCTACTCTCTTGGCAAGCCTCAAGCACATATTACAGTTATATTAATTATACTCCACTGTCACACATTCATGACATATTCATCTTGCATAAGGGGTAATGAGCACCTTCTGCCCAGTATCTCCTCCTCCCTTTTCCTCAGCTGTGGTTCATTGCTATTCTCTGTCTTCCACTTGAGTCCCACTAGGTCAGGTCCCTCATACACATTGGGTGATGTAGCAACTGCCTGTCTATGTCCAGCTTTTTTGACCAAGTGTAAGGTTTTCGAGGTTCATCCAGGTTGTCATATAAAACATGATGTCTCAGTATTTTTTGATCTAAATAGCTTTGAAGTGTCCATGAATTGCGAATCACATTTTATTGATCTGTTCATATGCAACTGGACCCTCAGATTGTCCACCTGTCTCAGATGTACTGAATGGTGCTGTAGTGAACATAGGAGAGCAGATAGCATTTGGAGATCCCCGTTTCCTTCCTTTAAATACATGCTCAGTAGAATCTCAGAATCCTAAGAGAGTTGTTTATTTATTTTATGAGGAAGCTATGTAGTATTTTTCATAATTTCTAAACTAACTGATATTCTCACCAACAGGGTACAACTGCTCATTTTTACCCACATCTTTATGAACACTTACTATGAAGTATATGAGGTGGGATCAAAACATGGTGAATGTTTGCATTACAAAAGCACATATTACAGTGAGATCACACTCCCACTAATTCCTTCAAGTACTCCCCCCTGTTCATACACAGTTACTTGTGAACTGGTCACTTTCTGCAGCAGTTCTGGAAGTCCCTTGTCCTGAGTGTCTTAGTTCCACTCTTGTGGCTGCCCTCCTGTCCTGAATCAAATCAAAACATTTAACTGTCATGGTCCTTTTGACTTTAAGGAAGAGCCAGATGTCACATTCTGCCAATCCAGTGAATAAAGTGGGTAAGGACACACTGAAAAATTTTTATGAGCCTCACTAAAAATCAGTTGATCTGTGACCAAGTGTCAGAAACACAGAACAGGGAGGAGAACCTCTTAAGGAAATGATATTGGAGAAGTTTATATTCGTAACAAGAATGAAGACAGAGGAACTTTATCCCACATCACAAAAAATTTCAATTTAAGAACTTCATTGATGACTTTGTACTGTGTAAAAAATATTTATTGCAGTAAAATCACATTCCCATTAATCCCTTTGTGGTACTCTCCTCCACTCATTCCTTACGGTGATGGAATTAATCTCCCTATCATTGTTCTGGACACAAGTCTGTTGGATATGACTCATAAAGCCCAGGCAACAAAAGAAAATCTACCAAACAAAAATTCATATGAGACTGCATTAAACTGAAAGATCTGTTATAGCAAAGCAAAAATATAACAGTGAAGAAGAGACAACTCACGGTTTAGGAGAAAATATTTGCAAACAATATACTGATGTGATTAATATGTAAAATACTTAAAGAATGGAAACAATTCAATATGAAAAACAAACAAACAAACAAATAATGGGAAAAGTATCTCCACAGACATTTCTGAAAAGAAGGCATAAAATGGCCCAAGGATAAATGAAAAATTTCTCATCACCAATATACATCAGGAAATGGAAATTACATCTATAAGGAGATATCATGTTGAAGTACTTAAAATGGCTATGGTCAAAAGGATGAAAAGCAGTGGCTTGTAGCTGGTTGCTTCTTGCCTGGTGCTTACTACTTCACCATTGGTTACCTCGTGCCTGCCCTGCTTTGCCAGGGACAGTTTCTCATCCACAGTTTCCCTTTGCCTTGCTACTCTGTTTTGGAGCCAGCTGACATCAGACTGAAACCTCTACAAATTCTTACTGAAATTCTGGGAAGATGGCAGAGTGGTGAACAGCAGCAAACCAGGCTCTCTGAGACAGGGAGACCAGATACTGGAGCAATAGCAACTTGGGGAAGAAAAGGATAGAGGATGAGCCCTCAGATCCAGGAAACTTCTGAAGGAGGAATTGGATCCCATGGGGAGAGTGAGGTAACTGACATCGTTGTAGAAGAAGGGCATGGCAAACTGTGATTTTCAGTCTGATTCCCAGTTCCCAACGTGAGAGAGGAGGCCTGAGACTGCAGAGGTGCAATATGGTGGGCAACCTGGAGGTCTCCAAGGAGAAATGCACGGTGAAGCAGAGCAGTGGGTGTTATGGCCTGCACCAGTTGGTGAGTGACTGCAGTCCACGTGTTCGCAGGAGCGGGGACTGAATGAATATCAGTACTGGTTGAGGCTGTCCGCTATCAGAACTCAGAGCATCTGTGGGTTGGCTTCATTTTGAGGCTCCACATGTCTTGATGAGCCACAATTCTGGAAGATCCCCGGGGTTGGGGAGCCAAGACAAAGCCAGCAAAAACACCCACAGTGTGTTGGGCTTGCTAGGGTTTACACATTGTGTCAACTTGAGAAGTCTAGCAGCTTAATTAAGTAACTCAGCAGCTCTACATCCTGGGGTGTAGAGCACAGTTACCTGGTCATTGTTACAATTTGAGAAGGTCAGAAGTTTAACAGAGAGTCAGCAGGGAGCCAGGGGGTCTTACTTTGTAAACATCCTATCCTGTGCAAAGGAAGACAAGGATGTTTGTGAATGCTACACCCACCCTGGGGAGGGGGTGTCCTGTGTACTATATAAAGGTGGAGAAGAAGCTTGTTATTGTCCCTCTTTTACTCTGGCTACTTTTGCTTGGCTGCTGCCTTGAAGTGTTGTTCCTGTGCCATGCCACCCTGCCTTGGAGCCAGCTGATTGTGGACTGAAACCTCCAAAAACTGTAAGCAGAATAAACCTTTCCTTCCCTAATTTTGGGCGTCAGGTATTTTGTCTCAGCAACGAGCGTAAAGTAACTAAGACAGGCTGAAAACTTCGAGTCACAGGCCCAAAACCATAGATCAGGGTTAGACTGAACATCTGTGGAGTTGAACCAGCATCCCACCATATTCCTACTGCATGCCAGCTGGGGTCATGCAATATGGATCTGGGCTCTGTCTCATTTGTTTATCAGTGACAGCAAACAAATAAACAGTCAAAAATCTTGAAGTGGACACTACCACAAAACTGTAGATCCTAGAACATAAACACAGTCTTGAAATCACAGAGAAGTCTCTCTTTTTAAATTGTATATTCTTGTCTTCTCACTATTATAAACATTGTTTTCAGATTTTTGTTTTAATTCTTATTTTTGTGTCTTCCTTCTTTGTTTCCCTACTGTTTTCTTCATCAGTCTCCAGAAGTTTAATCTTCCTTTATCCTTAAAACTAGCTTCTAATCTCTTTTTCTTATCCTATTTCTATTTCCCTCTTTTGTTTTTGAATATTCTCCCCAGGGAATAAAATTGCTCAATTGAGGGGATATTTAATGTGAATAATTTTCTGGTTCCTTTTAGAATTTGCTATGTAACTATAAATCTTGTTTATGTAGTTAAAGGGGGCAAATGAATAGTTTCCATAGTTTATCATTTTCTAGGCTGTGCTACACCCTATTGTTGTTACTGATTATAATACTTTAGCCAAGGTGTCATACTTGTTCTAATCAGTTGTTCTTCCTTGAATGCCAAGAACAAATTGTCTGAGTGTCATAAAAAAATATTATAGTCTGGTACCAATGATCCAGGGGCTAGGCCAAATACACAGCAACTTCTCATTCCTAGCACATTGAAGAGATAGAATCATTGACAGCCTGAAAAACCAAACGCCAGCTATGCCTAGAAGATATCTCTGAAAAGTGGTCATTTCCTAAGGAGTTCTTAAAACTAGTAACAAAGCTACTAATATCGAGATAAATAATTTATAAGCATCGATGTAGAAAATAAATTAAAAAATAAAAAAATGAGAAGACACAGAAGCAAAATACAATCCCAGACATCCTACTTGACAGGGGAAAACTCAGAGGGCAGTGAAGTGGAATAAGTCAAAAGGCACACACCTGAACTCTCTGAAAAGGAAATGTGGAAGTAGTAAAGTAGAACAATGAGGCTCTAGAAAAAAAAATCTGAAATACATTCTCAGATAACTAGAGATGATAATCGTGATAAAAGCATGGTTAGTGAATCTACAGTAGGTAAAGATAAAAGGAGCTTAGGAAAATGATGAAATCATGAATGTTTAGCAAGGTAAAAAGTGCAGTTCATGAAACAGATTCAATCGGATATCCAGGAAATTAAAAACTATTGAAAATACACTCAGGATGGAAAGTATGTGAGGACAGAATATCAGATGCAGAAGACAGGTTTGTGGTTATTCATCATGAAAATAAATTCTTCTTAAAATAGCAAGGAGCCCTAGAAATCAATTCAATAGCTGCTAGTTGGTATAAAGAAGAATACTTAACATTGGAATAAAAACCAGGAGATAGTACAAAAGATATAAAAAATTATTCACAGAAGTAATGGTAGAAAACGTCCCAAGCTTGGAAAAAAATTCTGATGTGCAAATAAATGGGATATGCAAAACTCCAATTAGTCATGATCAGAAAACTCAAGGTGATCTTGTAGCTTATGAACTACTTTTTCCCCTTTTTGTTTGTGTACCTGCTGATTTAATGTTAAATGTGCATGCTCAACAATAGCTTATCCTTCTGGGTACAAGGAATTCCAGTGGAAAGACTAACATCCCATTGCTGAAAAAAATTTGAAAGCTTCTTCTTGTATAGGCAAGGCCATTATCAATTTTTATTTTCTTAGGAAAATCCATCTTTGCCAATGCTGACAGACAGTGTTACTGTATATGCCCCACAGTCTCCCCTGCATGGTAGGTAGCTTGCATAAATGACAGTCAGTATCTGTACTAACATGCACACACTGAAGTCTGCCAAATAGGGATGGATGTATCACATCCATTTGCCAAAGCTCATCTGCCTGTAGGCTTTGAGCATTACAGCCTTCTGAAGGAATTGATGTAGGGAAGGTCTGTCATGCTTCACAAGATTGTACAACGTGGCACGCTTGTGATATGAAACGTTTAGAGGTGGAGGCAAGGGCTCGAGTATTCTGATGAAGCAAAAATGAGAAAGCCTTGCCTCTTGAAAAATTGAGGCAATGAGTCCATTGGCATGAAGATTTCCTTTTACTGGTCCCAGAAAGCAGGAGTGTGACCAGGCTGTGAGGTTATGTTGCCGAATTCTACTTGTTTCTGGGAGGAATAATCACTATGGAGAGGAAAGGAGCCTGATATGCCTGTTGCTCCAGTGCTTGACTGGGGTTAAATGGGCACCAGCACCCCAATGCTGAGGTTTTTCTAGAGAGGGCTGCTTAATAAGACAGGTGGATGATTTGGATTTAGTTCTGAAATACGAAATTGCTAATATGTACTTTAGTCACCAGAATGCAGGTTTAGCTCTTGGGAGTCAAGAAAATAAAACAGTTTCCATTCTGAGTGAATCCATTTGATGAGAAAGTTGCACCACACAGAGCGAGCCTCATCTGCTGTTCTCCAGGTAAATCCCAACGCCAGTTCTCATTTCATCTGTCACCGGGCTACAATCTGATCCATTTCCTTCCTTGTGCAGAGTTTGAATGAATCAGCATGGCTAAATATTTTCATCCAGAGACCAGGGAGAAATCAAACACTTTGAACTGAGATTTTTTGAAGGTCAGTTATTTCATGCCCTAATTTTCATAGACTGAATCAAAAGCATTTTAGCAGATGCAGCAGTAGGGGTCAGCAAGGATCTCAGTGTTACTCACCCAGTGTGTCCTCAGGTCTGAGTCATCCCCCTATTGATTACCTTGTTAGTTAGTAAACTATCCTAGCCTGAGCAGAAGAATGAGAGCAAAGAGCACAGTGCAGACAGTACGGTCTTCTCACAGGACCACTCAGGACACTTTTCCAGGTTGGTCAGAGCCAGTAACTGAGGTTCTCTCAACAGTGAAGGCGTCTATTAAGGTGGAACACATGAAGCATGCACTACTCCCCAGGATGCTTATCTTCACTTTTAGCTCAAAATAATCCCAAATATTTTCAAATTATTTTGTCAGTGTAGACAAGACTTCTGGTGTTTCAGAAAGCATGAAGTATACAATACACGGAGCATGAAAAGTAAGACAAAGATTTGTACTTCATCATAACAAGTGCAGACAACAAAAATATAGAGACAACTAAAAGTAGATAATCCACAGATTACATCCAAGCTTTAAAAACATGCGTCAAATAGGATTTAAATACTTTCAAGTGAAAGTTTGATATTTCTGTTTTATTTTAGGAAACCCCTGACTGGGAACTGAGAACATCTGAGGAACATTCTGCACAGAGCAGCGTTAATCTCCCTGTTGCGCAGACAGTAAATGATGGGGTTTAGGAATGGGGGCACCATGGTGTAGAATATGGCGGTCAACAGGTTCTTCAGGGATGGTCTATTTGCAATGGGACTTAAGACAGCCACTGAACCAGAAATGAGAAACAAGAGGAGAATGGTCAGCTGCGGGGTACAGGTGGACATGGCTTTGTAACGTGATTCTCGCGAATGTAACTTATACACAGTTGAAAATATATTAACATATGACAAAATCATAAATGCAAGACATACCAACACAATACAAACACTTATAACAATCAATAAAAATTCAGAAAACTGGACATCTGAAGATGAGATCCTCAGAATTTGAGGAATATCACAGAAATATTGCTGGATCACATTGGTCTTGGTGAAGGGAAGCCTGAACAGAGCTCCTGTGTGCATAGCAGAGTAGACCAGACCAGCAGCCCACGAGCCAGTTGCAGCCTGGGAGCACAGACTCGGGGTGATGATGAGCCCGTAGTGCAGAGGGCGGCAAATGGCCACATAGCGGTCATAGGACATGACCACCAGGAATGCAATCTCTGTAGCTGCAAAAAGAATATTCAGGAAAATCTGTGCAGCACACTTTGATGGGGAGATCGTCTTACTGCCAGTCATGGAATTCACTACGGCTTTGGGAACAATAACTGAGATGGTGCCAAGGTCTATGAGGGATAAATTGCTTATGAAAAAGTACATGGGAGAGTGCAGATGTGTGTCTGTCACGATGACAGTGACAGTTACAAGATTCCCTGTCAATGCTCCGAGATAAATCAGTAAGAACAGCACCCCTTGCAGAACCTGCAGCTCCTGGGAGCCTGCAACATCCATGAGGAGGAATTCTGTGAAGATGGTGAGGTTGTCCATGTCTGCCAACCTGCTCTTGTCTCTGCAGAGTCAGAGTTTACAATGAGAAGAAGATTTTACAGGCAGAACGTAGAGCACCTATTAGAACTATAATAAAATACTAACATCGGCACCAGTGTGTGTATACTAACCAAAGACTCAGCATGGAATAAGTGGGTGAATTAGTGTCTTGAAATCTACTGAATGTACATACTTCTATTCTGATTTTCTTTCTCTAAACTTCTGATATCTCATTAACTACATTTGTAGGTTGAAAGATTTAAGCAATATAGTGTTTAAAATGAAATCGTGTTCTAGCAGTGTATCATTTATTCAGTACACTTAAGAGTCTCTGTAATTCTCCCTGGACTCCTCAAGTGTTTTCTCATTTGCTTATTCTTTCCATGACCATACTGGAGTTTCTTTAGAAGAGTTTCTGCACCGGCCCTGGGCTTTGGGAATTTCACATCACCTGCTTCTTCTCCGGTTGCTGGGGTGGAGAATGACTGTGATGTGCTGCCTTCCGTGACTGACAGCTCTCACAAGATTTTCCCTAAGAGACCTAATGTGTAAATCTGAGCCTCCTTTCACCATGACTTTAATCTAAACAACACTGGGCTGATCACTCCACACCACTCTCTCACTTAGGTACTCTTCAAATCCTGTGTGAGCCCTTTCTTTCCCTTTTGCACCATCATCTCTGAAGGAGGAGATTTCATTCAGGATGTAAAAATTATATTTTCCTAGTGGTAACCTATGGCCACTTCCCTTCCTGTACTTGATTGTCTGCTTATTTTAAGCTAAAACAATTGCAAAACAACACAGAAGAGTTTGAAATAGTCCTCCAAGCCACAAGCTTAATTTATGAATCACTTCTATTAAGGTGGTTCCAGCATTCCCTCCAGACCTTCCCTCTACTTGCTTTCATATGTTTTAATAAAATCTCCTTGTGCTAAAAACATTATTTTAAATACAATTTACTTGCTTGTGCTTGTTTTGAAATAAATCAAGTCATAAACAATCTGTTTACAGATTATTTTTTCAATAGTAAAATAGTTGTATTGTGGCCTTATTTTATTTTCTTTGGTAAAAGCCAGAAATGAGGGATTATAATATTGTAAATATTACCTTCAGCATTTTTGCTAATACTTTAAATGTAATTAATTTGCATTACAGAAATATT
>RJWM01037308.1:0-17528 GCA_004363535.1 Dasyprocta punctata
GTGGTCATGTCCTCATTTCAGATACTTGAGAGTTAACATGGTTCATGGTATCCTGAGTCTCAATCTTCCTCCTCAATATATCTGTCTGATAATTCAGGAAGTGGTGAATTTTGAGGATGTGGCTGTGAACTTCACCGTGGAGGAGTGGGCTTTGCTGGATCCCTCCCAAAAGAAGCTTTATAGAGATGTGATGTGCGAAAACTTTAGGAACATGGTTGCTATAGGTAAGGAAAGTATCATTTCTCTACAGTATCTGAGAAAATAGGGTGTTGCACATCAGTGCAGTTTCCTTAATTGTGATATACAGAGATTTTAATGCATTTTCCATTTATGATTGCATTATGTTATGAATCTAACTGACATGTATCAATTTTTAAGCAATATAGTTCATTATAATTTTGTTTGTACACTTTAGGAAAAAATTGGAATGAACAGCAATTTGAACATGAATACAAAGAGTACAGGAGAAATACAAGGTAATTTTCATTCTGAAATTGTGAGTGTTCCTGAAGAGTCAGGGTGTGAGCAGAAATAGTAAAATCAAGCATACTGTACATAAGAGGCCATGTTCAAAATTTTCAATCTCATGAAATTTCTCTGTAGATGCATACATGTTGAATATCTGTACTCTGAAGATTGAATACTTGAAATATTCCAATATCTCCAACTTAGGGAGTACTGACATTATACTACAAGTGACCATATTTGATGTGTAAGAGTCAAAATTATTTTCCACACTGAAGATTACAAAACTGCTTTATGAAATTTCACAGAAATATTGAACATAGCTTACTATAAAACATACATTGAGCTGGGCGTGGTGGCGCATGCCTTTAATCCCAGCAGTCGGTAGGCTGAGGTGGGAGGAGAGTTGTGAATTTGAGGCCAGCTTGGGCTACAACATGAGCGCCAGGCCGGCCTGAGCTACATAATGCGACCCTGTCTCAAAAAACTAGGGCCAGGAGTTTGGCTCAATAGCGTAAGCGCCTGCCTGGCAGGTGCAAGATTGTGAGTTCAATCCCTGGTGCAACAAAAAAATAAATAAATAAAATAAAATAAAACATACATTGTGTTTGGACTAAATTCAAGTTCAGCATATGTAATTATACATACATATTAGTATGTTGAAAAGACCACTGTCATGTGAAACAAATTATGTAAACAATGCTACCTTTATTTAAAAGTAATAAACACATTTAATATTCGCCTAATTGTTAATCATGAAGTATTCAAAAAGCAAATAAATGCCATGATTTTGATAAATAGCTCTTTTTAGAAAATCCTCCACGCTATTCAGTGCACTCATGTTCCTAAATATTAGGATACACCATCCCATGTTCTTGATGGAAAATCATAAATCATAACATTAATGAAAATGTGCCTAGAGATTTTTGAAAAAGGTGAAAAAAGAAATTTCCTTTTTCCTGGAATAGTGGTGCATACCTAGTTTCCCAGCTCTCAAGACATTGATGTAGGAGGATTGCCATGAGGTAGCAGTCAGACTGGACTACATAGAGAGTCAGTGCTACTTTGGACTGTATAATAAGTTGATATCTGCAAAAAAATAGAAACTTTTATCCATCTATACTCCTGGGTATCTTCCTCTCAAGGGTAAAGTGATCATATTATAATAAATACATGCCTATCTTTGTAGCAGGACAATGTACAATACCTAATCTCAGGAAATATCTTACATGGTCTTTCATGGATGAATATTTTAAGGCAACTGAGTGCCTCAACATGAATTAAACATGTTCTGAATTTTAACAGTATGTGAATCTATAATAGGAAAGGCATACATTCATGTTCAACCCAGGTAACAATGTTTGATGAGACTATATTAAAATAAAAAAAAAGCCTCGATACAGCTCAATGCTAAAACTCTGGAATCTGTCTCCCACACTGAGTGAAATGAGGTTTATCTACATAATAGAAAAATACTCAGCCATAGAGAAGAATGAAATGATATCACTTAAAAAAATGAATGGATCCTGAAATCATAATCTTAGTCTTAATATGTGAGATAGAAATACTACTACATGTTATCCTTTGTATGAAAACCCAAAAATATGAATTAAGGGGTAAAATGAAGGACAAATGGCAGAAAAGAGAGCAGTAGGTGGTTTAGAGCATGTTCACAGATTCAGTGGAACACAGTGGCTCTTGAGACTGGAGGAAAGGGAATCAGGAGTGGCCCATTTATGTTATATATATATGAACTACTTAAAATGAAAGTGTTATGTATTGCAGTCATCTGAATTATAATCTCACAAATATATATTATGCTTTTGGTATGTGCAGTTTTTAATCTGTTATCCAAAGTATACAATAAATTCATGATCAAATATTATTAGAAGGCAAAAAACCTGATCTACTCATGGTAAATCATTAACAAAAAGATGTTTAAATGTGAGTGATTGTATTCTCTTATTTTTCTTTTACAGGATGGAAGGGGTTAAGAAATGCATACCATATAAATTATGGTATCCACATGAAGAAATGAGATTTTGGACTCCAGATATTAATATGAACATGAAACCATTCGGTACAAAACCAAGTGTACCGTATGCTTGCAGAAAACCCTTAGTTGGTAAATTATTGCCAAAAGCTCCCATCATAGCTAACACTAGACTCAAACCACATGAGTATCAGGGATTTGAAGATGGGGAAATTTGCACTGACATCCACTGTTTTCACAAGCATGCAAACAAAATCCCTGAAGAGAAACCTTATGAATACAAGCAAAGTTTTAAATGCTACTCTGATACTCTAGAGGGACACAACACTGAAGAGAAGTCCTTTGTCTTTGAGCAAGATGTGAAAGCTTTCAATACAGCCAACTATGGTCAAATATGGGGAAAAACTCACAGTGTAGTGAATAACTATGTATGTATACCATATGAAAAAGATTTTAATTCTCAACATGATACTCAGATACATGAAAGAGCTAACACTGTAGAAAATCACTATGTGAGTAAACAATGTGAGGCAGTAGTCAGTAATAACATTTCATTTTGGAAATGCAAAAAAATTCACAGTGTGAAGAAATTGTATGCATGTAAGCAATGTATGAAAGCCTTCACCACACACAGAGATTGTAAAAGACATGAAAGAACTCACACTGGGGAGAAACCCTATGTATGTAACCAATGTGGGAAGGCCTTTAGCACACACAGGTATTATCAAATACATGAAAGAATTCACACTGGAGAGAAACCGTATGTATGTGACCAATGTGGCAAAGCATTTAAATCCCAAAGTGAACGTAAACTACATCAAAGAACTCACACTGGAGAAATACTGTATGTATGTGACCAATGTGGAAAAACACTTAAATCTCCGAGTGGATATAGAATACATCAAAGAGCTCACACTGGAAAGAAACCATATGTATGCAACCAGTGTGGGAAAGCCTATATCACAGTCAGTCAGTGTAAAAGACATGAAAGAACTCACTCTGGGGAGAAACCCTATATATGTAACCAGTGTGGGAAAGCATTTAATTCACAAAGTGTATGTAAATTACATCAAAGAATTCACACGGGAGAGAAACCTTATATATGTAAGCAGTGTGGGAAAGCCCACTCCACACACAGTCACTGGAAAATACATGAAAGAACTCATTCTGGGGAGAAACCCTTTGTATGTAACCAATGTGGGAAGGCATTTATTTCCCAAAGTAAATGTAACATACATCAAAGAACTCACACTGGAGAAATACGGTATGTATGTAACCAGTGTGGAAAAACATTTAAATCCCAAAGTGGGTATAGTTTACATCGAAAAACTCACACTGGAGAGAAGCCCTATGTATGTAACCAGTGTGGGAAAGCGTACATCTCAGTCAGTCAGTGTAAAAGGCATGAAAGAACTCACTCTGGGGAGAAACCCTATGTATGTAACCAGTGTGGGAAAGCATTTAATTCACAAAGTGTATATAAAATACATCAAAGAATTCACACTGGAGAGAAACCTTATGTATGTAACCAGTGTGGGAAAGCCTACACCTCACAAAGTTACTGTAAAATACATGAAAGAACTCACTCTGGGGAGAAACCCTATATATGTAACCACTGTGGGAAAGCGTTTATTTCCAAAAGTAAATGTAAAAAACATCAAAGAACTC
Organism: Dasyprocta punctata; assembly: GCA_004363535.1. Lineage (NCBI taxonomy): Eukaryota > Metazoa > Chordata > Mammalia > Rodentia > Dasyproctidae > Dasyprocta > Dasyprocta punctata. Next base: position 4,127 of record RJWM01037308.1, read on the forward strand.
ACACTGGAGAGAAACCCTATATATGTAATCAATGTGGGAAAGCCTACACAAGACACAGTCAGTGTAAAACACATGAAAGAACTCATCATGGGGAGAAACCGTAAGTACGTAACCATTGTGGGAAAGCCTACAGCACACAGAGTCACTGTAAAAGACAGGAAAGAGCTCACACTGAAGACAAACCCTGTGTGTGTAACCAATGTGGGAAAGCCTTCACCAGACAAATTTATTGTAAAACGCATGAAGCCATTTTAGGGAGATTGCTTATGTGTGTAACATGTGGGAAAACCTTCACCAGACACAGTCAGTGTAAAAGACATGAAAGTACTCACGGTAGGTAGAAACCATGTCTATGCAAACAATTTGAGAAATTTTCAATAGAAACATTGTCAAAAATGTGAAAGACGTAAATCTGAGGAGAAACTATGTAAGCAGTGTGTGAATGATCTCAGCCAACCCAGTGATTTCCAAAGACACGAAAGTTCTCTGAGGGTACAAAGGTTATGTATTTAAATTGTTTGAAAATGCATAAACTACACATGTATTGTAAAGTTTGCGGAAAGAAACAATGGACAGACATCTTCAGTAATCTGGTGATCATCACAGACCTAAAAATGTTAGGGAAATTATGTGTGCATATGTACGGTCACTTAATATAAAGAGGAAAGAATTCATTGTAAGGAATTGAAGGAATCTTTCAGTACATCGAGATGTAACTACATAAATGAAAGGGTAAGTACTGAGAATCTCAACATCTGTGAACACTGTTGGAAAGATTTTATCAGTGCTTTCAAATATATGAAAGAATTCTCATGTGAGCAAATCCATATGCATGTAATTACCATAGCAAACTAATTTTTCCACTTTGCAGTACATAAAAGTTTATACTAAAGAAAAACCTTATGTGGATACTTTTACAAATATTTTGTGATTCTTGTAACCTCAGAAAACATGCATCCACAAAAAGGGAGAATATAAGTAGAGGATTTGAGTTGTCCCCATTTTAATATGACCTTTCATGCGTAAATTGCGTTTCATAGTGGAGAAATAAATATTGTATGCTTTGGGGGTTATCTCTTGTTACCTTGCTTTCATATTCCAAGTCAACACAGTTCTATGAGAAAGCAATAAAAAAGTGATACACAAAATTCTTTACTTCTCATAAATACAATACTGCATATTGGATTAAATTCCTATGAATGTACTCAATTATACCTCAGAGTTTGAAAATCCTTTGAATATTTCTCATATAATGCAAATATATACAAGTAAATCATGTATAAATGGGATATCCATTATTTTCTCTGAAATATAGCAACAGGAGATTAATTATAAATACAGCAAGCTCACTGTTGAAGTAGATCTCTGGAGTAGATATTTATAAGTTGCCTTTTGAGAATAAATGTACTAACTAATGTATATATTATTGTAAGGAATACTGTGAGTTTATTATTACTCAAACAGGTCATAATTTATTTTGTATGGTAATGTATCTACAGGTGAGTTTATATATGTTGCTTACATAGTAGGAGGCTTAGAATTGTTGTAGTTCTTTTTGTTTTCTCTGGTTTTTTTTAGTAATTGTGGGGTAACATGCCCCAAAACTGAACAGTTTTTAAGATTTTCCTCGTTTTGTACTACCATCCATTTACCTGCTTTGTGTACCAAGTCTGTGTTTCTAAAATTTTGACATTGAAATGCTTTGATTGTAATGTTTATTTCATAGTTTTCTATACATTCATCGCTTTTCAACCAACTTGCAGATTAACATATGATTACCACATTTGAAGACGATGTTGTGTATCTCCCAACATAATTACAGATAATACACAGTACAACACTGTGTTTATTTTATTTGATGCCAGAGTCGTCATATTCATATGTATACAACTTTCCACATTGTTTGCTACATGAAATTTTCCTTTCTTAGGCACATTGCTATGTAACTTAGTGGTAATTTTTCTGTCAGTCGTCCCACTAAATAAAATGCACTTTTGTGAATCTCCATGGCAGAGTCCAGAAGGATCATGTTATTTTCTCAGATGACATGTAATGAAATTTTTGATTAGTCTCTTCACAAAGTATAAATGATGAAATAGTTTTTCATTAAAAACATTCACTTTTTTATTTGTTTTTTAACAGTCACTTTGTCTTTGTTATGTTTTGTTGTTTGTTTTTGGTCTGGCATTGAAACTAGGGCATCAGAATTTCTATGCACACACTGTGTCACTGAACTTCATCTCCAGTTTTCTTTTTTACAATTGCTTTAGTTATTTCTCCCTGTTAATTTTTCATGTTAATATTTTATTCTATTCTGTACATAATTTTTGTTTTCCCCTTTTTAATTATTTCTCATCATTTTTCCCTGTTAATTTTCCTATTTCTTTACACAATCCTCTACTACCATAATATGATACTTTGCAGCATTTCTCACTGTTGTATTTCATAGCATATATATCAAGGTTTCAGATTTTTTCCTTGAATACCCCTCTTCACAAACGTATCTTTCATAGTATCACCATGATGCTTTATTGGTCTTCAGATAGTTTTTATAAAATCATTCTTGAATTCTTATTTCCACTACAGTTATAATTAAATTACTAGATGCATTTAACATCAAACTGAACTTAGAAAAATAAAAATCCTTCATAATCTACTATCTGTAAATGAATTAATGGAGAAATTTTTAAAACTACCAACTTAGAAAATCTGAGCTTCTGTCAGATTCACTATGGAAATGCATAGTAGCCTTAAAAAAGAAAATCTAACCCCAATATTCTTCAAACTCTTTAATGCAATAGAAATGGCAGTGATTCCCAAAGTCATTCCTAAAAGCAAACATTCCAAAGTCAGAAAAGGACACAAACAAGCTACAGAATCATCCAGCAAGGCACTGTGTGGTGTGGCATGGGCTAGCCTGGCCCGGGGGCACTGCAGTGACCCAGCAAGGTCCTGGTGGGGACACGTGATGGGCAGGAAGGGCCAGTGATGTGGAAAAGTCTGAAGCATTGGTGAATATGAGCCACTAGTTAAAAGAGTTGAACCAGATTTATGCTTTATCAGATGTGGAATAATAACGGGCAGATGGGCCACCGTTTTTTTTTTTTAATCAAAGGATATATGGGGAACTCTAGCAGCAGATGAGCTGTCCCAGCCCCCACAGCCAAATGACAAGGTCAGCTGCATATGCAGCACAAATCCCATGGAAAACCTGATTGCAAGATGCAACACTTTTTTGTGATCAGACTCGGACCTGCCATCAAAATGAAGGCACAAGAGGACTGTAGTAGCTACTTTTATTTTGCTGTTTGATTGCTTATTTCTGTCCCATTGGGATTTTCTTTTGTTTTGTTTTGTCTTGCTTGGTTATGTATGGTTATTCTTGATTTGTTTGTTTTTTCTTTTTTATTGTACTCCCTTTGTTTCACAACTTAGATTTCTTAACTTTATTATTTTTTTGTACTCCTTTCTCTAAGCAACTATCCAACTTGATAGAACACCAGTAGAAAGAAGCAAGCTAGCAGGGCAAGCAATTAAACAGGAAAACAGGCAGCCAACAATAGGAAAATAGTATGAAAAAAATAAACCAATACTTACCATTTACAACCAGTGATGTAAATAGCCTCAACTCACCAATCAAAAGAAAAAGACTGATATAATAGATTAAGAAGCAAGGTCCAACTATATTCTACAATCAAAGAAAACATTTAACTCCAAAAGAAATTCAGAGACTAAAAGTGAAGAGATGGAAACAATACTCCCTGCAATAGGAACCCAGAAAAAGATAGTGGTAGCTATTTTATTTGCCCATAATATGAACTTGAAGGAAGATTGATCAAAAGAGACAAAGGAGGTCAATCTATACTTAAGGAAAAACTCCAAGAGTAAGAGGTAGTAATAATAAATATATTTGCATATGTTCTTGGTTCATTTGTCAAAGATCAAAATACTTTGTATTCCTTAAATTATGCATTCTCCATTTGGCTTCATTGATCCACATGTCACTTTGTAAAAAAACTTTAAATGTGGCATTACGATTCCTCTAGCACTGCTATTGGTTCTAAAGAAAGCTTGCTGTTTTGGATACTTTCTGTGAGAAATGCTATTGGTATTTTGATTGGGAATGGATTCAGTCTATGAATCGGTCTTGGTAATGTGTCCATTTTTACAATATTGGTTCTGCATAACCATAAACAGCGTACGTATTTCTGTTCTTTGAAGCATTCTTTGATCTCCTTTTCCAGAAAACTGATTTTCACCGTAAAGATATTTCACTTTTCTTAGATTAATGTCACCATATTGAAATTAGTCCATGCAAAATTTGTTAGTATTGTTTTCTTGATTTTTCTCAGTGACTTCATTTTTGTACAGCAATGCTATTGTTTTTGTAGTTCATTTTGCATCCTTCAACTTTATCACATTTATTAGTTCTAGGGCTCTCTCATGGAACTTTTTCAGTAGTTCATAACAAGAATTGCCACATGTGCAAAGAAAGCTAACTCACTATGTCTTCTATGTTTTCTTCATGTTTTTTTTCTCTTCCCTGATTGTTTGGCCTAAGTTTTGAACACTACATTGAATAGGAGTGATAAGAGTTAGCAACCTTGTCTTGCTCCTGATTTTAGAGGAAAATGATGGAAGAGTTTTCCCTTTTAAAATGATGTTGAACTTGGGTTCATTGTAAGTGACTTATCAGATTTAGATAAGGTATCATGGTAAATAGTTTACAATTTTACTGTAAATATATTTGGATTTGTGAAAGATGTTTTATGCATCTAAGGAGGTGATAATGTGATTTGTGTCCATTCTTTATTCATCTGATATGTTGTATTCTTTAATTTATGTATATTGATCCTGATATCCCTGAGAGAAAGAAATATAAGCTAAATAAATCTTTCCTTCCTTCATTTGGCATGTCAGGTGTTTTGTCTCAGCAACAAGAGAAAACTAAGAAATAATTGGGTACCAGAGAAGTGGGGTACTTGCTGTGACTATACCTAAGCTTGAGGTTCAAGTGCCTTTGGAAATTTCTTGTAGGAAGAGTTTGGAGAGGTGCAGAGATGTCACTTGAAAGTGTAGCATTTCTGTATATATGTATATGTAAGATAACTAAAACGAACACACTGCTGAATATATTCATTATTGAGAAAGAACAATTAATACTCATGATTAGATCAATTTTACATGTCTATATCTATTAATGTAAACAACCATTTTAAAGATAACAATACGCAGTATTGCAACCATTGTCAAGTTTCTATCATCCTGTTTTGTAAACCTGCAATGTTACTGTTGTGCATTTACTCTAGTCGTTTGTTTGTCTCTTTTGCTTTTTGTCTTTGTTATATGTGTCTTTTTTTTCTCTTAAATAAAATTTTTTTAAAAAGTGTAGCACTGGAACACCTTAGACTGCTCTGTATGGGAGATTCTGGTCAGAGCTCTAAAGAGCAGATGACTGATAGAAAGTAAAGACCAGGCTCAGGAGGTTTCTGCTGGGAAAAAGGACCACATGGGCTGCTGAACTCAGGATGGTGTGTTACAACTTGGCAGAAAGTTTATCTGTATTTTGCTCCAGTTCCTTGACTTTGAGACTGAGATTAAGGTTAATAGACTAAATAATCTGGCAGAGGAAATTTCAAGGGAAAGCTGGGTGTGGTGGCACATACCTGTAATCCCAGCACTTAGGAGGATGAGGCAGGAGGGTTGTTGTAAGTTTGAGACCAGCCTGGGGTACAAAGAGTTGAAGGCCAGCCTGAACTGCATAGTGAAACCCTGTCTCAAATAGGGCCGGGGATTTAGCTCAGTGGCTTAAGTGCCTGCCTGGCAGGTATGAGGCTGTGAGTTCAATCTCTGGTTAAAAAAAAAAAAAATTCAAGGCAGTGTAATGTTGACTCAGTGAGATGGCAATTGTTGGGGACTTCTAGCCAGATTAATGTTGTGAATGAAGAGCAAAGATCCCAGCAGAATGATTTAAAATGTGAATTTGGCCAGAAAGAAAGCTCCATTAAAGCTGTGGGCTGTAAAGATAGAACTGAGATCTTAACTGTATAGAAGGAACAGAAGCATGCAAAAGGTGGCCTGCGGGCATCATGGAAGGCAGCAGAACTCTACCCTTTGCAGTCTCAAAACTGCAAAAGTGAAAGACTTTGAGGCAAAAGCTGCAGAGCACCATATTCCAGAACGGCCGCGGAGGCCACACGAGGCTCTGAAATGACATGACCATACCATGTTCCAGTATGGTGGTGGCATAAAGAATTTTTGCCTCACAATCAAGTTCAGAGTGCTCAGTGATCCAGTCACTCAACCCCTATAGCCAAGAGAGAGCAAAGCCTGGCTACCGCTCCTGCTGGCAGCAAACCTCAGCATCATCCACGTAGCACTGGTTTTAGGTGTACACTGAATGCAAGAGTTCTGTGGTTGAAAAGACTTCCACCCCAATTTCAAAAGGCCTGGGAGGCTGGAAAGTGTGCCCCTGAGAGGGCAACATATGAAGCTATGAGGTTGAAGACAAAGATGCAGTAGAGACTCCACAAGTTTGGGAAAGCCCTGAACATGGATCATCGATGGAAGGCTGTAAGGATTGAGTGCAGTGGGCCTAAGAGAGATGCTGTGAGAGCCATCACCACCCAAAGTGCCATACAGATGAAGTCAAGCAAGCCTTTTGGAGCTCATAACTTACCACAAATGGCTTCAGATGTTCCATGTGGAACTACAGGACTTAATGGTTACCAGCTGGATTTTGGAATTAACTTTGGTCCCAGTCCTTTGTAACCCCGTTTTTACCCTTTGTAATGGTAATGTTTATTATGTGCCACTGAATGTAATAAGTGTTTAACTTTGTTTTCGTTTGTACAGGAGCTCACAGTTAACAGTTTGCCTTACTTGGAGTAGACTTGAGACTTGGACTTTTCAGTGTTGCTGAAACTGTTAGGACTTTTGTAAGTCTTGCAGATGAACTAAATGCCTTTCTCATAGAGAGATATACATGAGTCTTTGGGAGACCAGGATCAGAATGTTATGGTTTGTCTTTGCAAGTCTCTCCAAAGCCTCATGCCATCAGTGTGGGATGGGCCCTTAAAAGGCAGCTGAAGCTAGCATTTGTAGTTGGTTCCTTGTCTAGCACTGGCATTGGCAGTGTGAGTGCTGCACCCACCCGGGGTAGATAACCAGCGTACTATATAAGGGAGGGAAAGAGGGTTGTTTCTCCCTTTTTACCCCTTTTACTCTGCTTGCTTCTGGCATCTGCTATAGCCACCATGAATGGCTGGCCCTCAGTCATGCCACTCTACCTTCTGGCCAGCTGAGTATGTCCTGAAATCTCTAAGAACTGTAAGTTAAATAAACTTTTCCTTCCCCCCTCTTTGGTGTCAGGTGTTTTTTCTCAGCAATGAGAGCAAAGTAACTAAGACAAATACCATTATAACAAAAAATAAATATGAAAAAAAAGAATTAAGAAAAATACTGGAACTAAATTAAAAATGGATTGAACTGAAATCATTTTAGGGAACATATGTACACTGATCTGCACTCCCATGTGTATTGCCATAGCGTCTTCAATGGCCAAGGTGTAGAAACGAACTAAATTACCACCAATGCCTGCATTAGAGAGTTGTGACTCAGATGCTGTGACAAAATAGCTAACAACTTACCAGAGTTAAATATTTGCTTTCCCTTCATTTCAGAGTTTTCCTCCTTTGTCCAACATTTCTTTCAGTAGTCTTGTGGCAAGGCAGAAACAGCATTAGAAAGGCTTGAAGGTAAAAGCTGGTCTATTCATGAAATCTAGAAGTGGAGGTAGAGGATGAGGTGGAGGCAGAAGAAGAGGGAGAAGGAGAAGAAAAAGAAGGATAAAGGAGGAGGAGAAGTAGAAAAAGATTAAAAAGAAGAAGGGGTAGAAGAAATGAGATATATTGCTTCAATACACAATCCAAGGACACTCTGCCTCCAATATATCTATGAATTAATACACTGATGTTTCAGAAACTGTATGATGATGTTAAACTTGGACAAAGCAAGCACCTTGGAGTCAAGCCTTCAGTAAATTGCATTTAACACCTTTTACATTCAAATCAATAATACTTGAAAGAATTAGATGAAGTTTATTTATATAATGAAATTTTATTTAGGCTGAAGACTCCTTTCATTTCTGACCATGTGGATGAACCAAGATGTCACCAACTGAAATATACCATGCCTAAGCAAAGTAAAGTTTTACCATTTTTTTAAGCATGTGCCTTTGTTACTTTTCTCTCATTGTGAAACAAAAGACCTGATACAGAAAGATGAAGAAGGAAACGTTTATTTAGCTCACAGTTTCAGGAGGTTTCAGTTCATGCTCTGCTGGCTCCAAAGCATAGTAGTGTAGTAGAGGGGCAACTGTTCATGCCAGTGGTCAGCAAAATAAGAGCAAAATGGGGAGAAGCAAGCCTCTTTTCCTCCCTTATATTGTATATCAGCTACGCTCCCTAGGGCAGGTGTAGCACACCCACAACCCCAGCACTAGACAATGAAACAGTCACAAAATGCAGATTCAGCTGCCTCTATTAAGCCTACCCCACCGTGACTACATGAGGCTTTGGGGGGACACCCAGACACAAACCCCTAACCTTAAAAGACTCATGTACATTCTTTTATGCAAAAGGCATTTAGTCCATCTCAAAGAGTAACCAGCATCCTAATAGTTTCAACACTGCTGAAAAGTCCAATTCCCAAGTCTCTGAGATTGTCCTAGTTACTTTTCTCTCATTGCTGGGACAAAATACCTGACCCTCAATATTAGGAAAAGAAAAGTTTATTTGGCTTACAGCTTTTGGAGGTTTCAGTCCATACTCAGCTGGTTCCAAGACAGGTGGCATCAGTGAGGGGCAGCCATTGATGGCAGCCACAAGTGATGAGTGAAAGGGGGAAAAAATGCCTCCTTCCCTCCCTTATATTGTATCCCGGCTACCTCCCCGCAGCAGATGCAGCACTCACACCACCAATCCCAGTGCTAGACAATGAACGAATCACAAATACTGCTTCCATGACTGCATGAGGCTTTGGGGGGACACCCAGGCACAAAGCATAACACACATGTAAGACAAACTTAAATAACCGGGCGTGGTGGCACACGCCTTTAATTTCAGCACTCGGGAGGCTGAGGTAGGTGGAGCGCTGTGAGTTTGAGGCCGGCTTGGGCTACAACGTGAGCACAAGGCTGGTCTGAGCTATATAGTGTGACCCTGCCTCAAAAAACTAGGGCTGGGAGTTTGGCTCAGCAGCTTAAGCGCCTGTCTGGCAGGTACAAGGCTGTGAGTTTGATCCCCGGTGCCACAAAAAAAAAAAAAAAAAAAAAAAAAAAAAAAAAAAAAAAAAAACTTAGGTATGTGCCTTGTACAAATCAAAAGTTAGTGAAACACTCCCAACATTCAATGGCACAAGGCATACATATGCATTCCAAAAGTTTCACACGAGTATACAAAGGATTGGAATCAAAGCATGTCCAAAATCCTGCAGGGCAAACATTAAATCCTGTAGTTCCATGTGCCAAAGCAGAGGAAATCTGACAAATGAGCTCCGAAGTGCCTGTGTGACTCTGCCCCTGTGGCACTTCTGTTGGTTTTAGATCCCATGGCTTCTCTCTTAGGCCATCTTTGCTCCCTCTGTGCAGGTTTCCTCAGACTAACCATGTTCCTGGCTTATCCAAACTTCTGGGTTCTCCACTGCCCCTTTGGTTTTCTACCCTCACAACTTCATACATTACTCTCTCAGGAGCACCCTGCCTGGCCTCCCAGGCCGTCTTCTGAAGTCATGGTGGAAGCCTTAACACCATTATTCTTGTGTTGTTCATGAGCGAAAATCAATGTCACATGAATAATGCCCAGATCTGCTGCCAGCAGAAGCAGGAGCCAGGCTTTTCTCTCTCATGACTGTAGGGGTTAAATGTCTGGGTCACGGAGCACTCTGAGTTCAATTCTGAGGAACAAATTCTATGTGCCTCTACCATTCTGAAACATGGTGCTCTGTGACTTTCTTCTCAGAGCAGTCTTTCACTTTGGCAATTATGAGGTTTCAAACTATAGAGACACGCTGTTTCTTCTGATGCCCTCAAGCCATCATTTGTATTCTATTCCTTCTCAGCAATCAAGATCTCTTCTGCTCTATCTTTGCAGTCCACTGCTTTACTGGAGATTCCCTTGTGGCCAAACTCACAAAGTTTGAAACATTCTCCTGGGATCTTTGTTTTTGAGAATCAAGAGCTAAAAGCCGCCAACAATAGCCATGCCACCACCTCAACATTAGACTGCCTTAAAATTTCTTCTGCCAGATTAATTAATCTGCTACCATTAATGTTAGTCTCAGGCAAAGTCTCCAGACTTGAGCAAAATGCAGGCAAACTTTTTGCCAAGCCACAATACACATTGGAATCCTGCAGCCAATGAAGTGCTTCCCAGCAGAAACCTCCCAAACCTGGTCTTTACCAGAAAGATTTGTACCAGCTCTTTGGTCTTCTGAGCACTTACCATAATCTCCCATGCAGAACTGCCTAATGTATTCCAGCTGTCCTCTTTCATGCAAAATCCCCAAACCTTTCCAAACATTTCCCACAAGCTATTCCCAAAGACTTAAACAACATGGCCAGGTAGTCACAGCAACAAACCCACTTCTCTGGTACCAAATTCTGTCTTACTTACTTTTCTCTAATTGTTGAGACAAAATCCTGATGCCCTAAGTTAAAGAAAAGGTTTATTAGGGCTGGGGGTTTAGCTCAGTGGCTCAAGTGCTTACCTGGTAAGTGCAGGATTGTGAGTTCAATCTCTGGTACAAAAAAAAAGGTTTATTTAGCTCACAATTTGTGGAGGTTTCAGTGCACAGTCACTTTGTTCCAAGGCAGGTTGGTGTGGCAGAGGGGCAAGCATTCATGGTGACAGAGTCAGCATAAGCAACAAGAGCAAAACGGGGAGGAACGAGCCTCTTTTCTTCCCTTATATTGTATGTGGGCTATCCACCTAAAGCAAGTAAAGCACTGAGACCCCAACCCCAGCACTAGACAATAGACCAGTCACAAACTCCAGATTCAGCTGCCTCCAAATAGTCCACACCCCATGACCACATGAGGGTTTGGTGAGATATCCAGATACAAATCATAAGAGCATGTAAAATCAACAATTTCCCAGAAGCAGAGAGTATAAGTTGTTCAAAGAAAAAGCACAGTGTTTCCTGTGTACAGTACAAAACAGTGCTATAGATCACACAGGACCATGATGGAGAGCATTAGGTTTTGCTAAGAGGGTTGTTCTTTGTGTTTTCTCCATATACCTGCAATCATTTCGCAATATAAACATAGCAACATATCAAATTGTAAACTTCCATTATTTGTAATTTTAACATTTTTTGCAAAATTAAATACAAAATTCTCAAATTAAGTCAAATTAATATGATTGTAGTTCCTTGGTGTGTGCCCAGAATCTCTCCTTTCTTCAATTATTACAGTTAATTTAGTGCACACTGTATTTCTGAAAGGATTTAATAGTTTAATGAACTTTATACTCAAGTCATTGGAAAGGTAAAATGAGTTCTTTGAGGATATAAATTGGGAAACAATTTGTGGGGAATGGCTGATCTGGAAATTCATGACACATTCTGGGTTAGAGCAAGGTCAGCCCCAAGAATATGGAGCCATGTAAACAAGTTGTTGGGACTGGAGCAAAGCCAGTCCAGGAGGTGTCTGACCTTGGTGCTTTTCCCTGTTGACCATAGCACAGATATCTCTGAGGATGTTTTGCTTTCACTCTTCTCAGCAAAACACTCAGACTTTGCACTTTTGACTTTATTGTTGTCTTCTCCCCTTTTTATCATGTACAAACAGAGGCAGACCAAGCTGGCTTGTCACTGCCTCTTCATCAGAGAGGTCATGTCCCACCCAGTCCCAGCTTTTCTTTGAATATGTGTCTAGATATTTTTTAGTCTCCTGTCTACCCCTCTAAAGACACTGCTGGCTGCACAGGTCATGGAAACAATTAATTTTAGCAGAACTTCAGTTTAGGCTTTCATGACAGAAAAATATACATGTGTTCAGCAAAGTTTTACATGTGAAAGTCATGTAAGATTAATTTATTTCACTGAACTTTATGTTTTCACAGTGTGTCCATTTCCTTCAAATGTCTCAAAATCATCCTTCTTTACAGCCAAGTTGTAGCCATTATTTACTGTTTGTATGTTTTTTATCCTTTCATCTGTTGATGGACATATAGGAAGAAAGAGATTTTTAGCATATGGGAACTAGACCAAGAGGTCAGGGGTCAGGGGAAAGGGAAGGGCATGTGGAAATCATTTAAGATGTGTCCTGTGCATGTGCACTAGCCTGCAAGGACTGTGATATTTATATATCACAAACATGAACTAAACAATAATAATAGTAATTATAGTTGTAATGCAAATGGGGAAAGGGCAACTTCCTATAGAGGGAGTGTGGAGGGTGTGAAGGAAAAGTGTAATAAAAAGAATCAAGATTCATTATGTACATATAAATTATGCGTAAGATGAATGCAAACATCATGTGGTTCCAACATGTGTTAATAAATTAATAAAAACTCTTACATTTTTTTTTTTTTTTTTTTTTGCAGTACCAGGGATTGAACTCACAACCTCATGCCTGCCAGACAGGCACTTAGGGCACTGAGCCAAACTGCCGGCCCTGGTTTTTTTGAGGCAGGATCACACTATAAAGCTCAGGCCAGCCTTGCACTCACGTTGTAGCCCAAGCTGGCCTTGAACTCACAACGCACCACCTACTTCAGTCTCCCGAGTGCTGGGATTAAAGGCATGTGCCACCACGCCCGGCTCTTAAATAATTTTATTTAGAAATATTTCATACATCTTTCTGATTCCTAATGATTTTTCAGCAGAGGTATTGAAAGTACTGTGTAATTATACCTATGAATCTCTGGAAACTGACTTGCATCCTGCTACTTTCTGTAGTTTTGAAATCCATGCAAAGATCTACCTTGTCATAGGCTCCAACTGAATGTACTGATGCTGAGTGATTTAAGCAGCAATGCATTACATGAACTTCCATTGGTTACTATTATGGTTTGTGTCTGGATGTCCTCCCAAAACCTCATGTGGTCATGGGGAGTAGGCTTTTTGAAGGTGGCTGAATATAGGATTTGTACTTGGTTCATTGTCTAGCACTAGGACTGGCGGTGTGAGTGCTACACCTGCGCTGGGATGAGTAGCCAAAATACAACATAAAGCAAGGAAAGAGGCATGCTTTCCTCTGTTTTTGCTATTGTTCCCTTTAGTATCTGCTGTTGCCATGACTGGCTGTATCTCAGCCATGCCACCCTGCCTTGGAGCCAGCTGAGTATGGACTGAATCCTCTACAAACTGTAAGCTAAATAAACATTTCCTTTTGTCCCAG
>RJWM01037309.1:0-17521 GCA_004363535.1 Dasyprocta punctata
GTGTAAAGTCATTAAGTGTAGATCAGGACATTCTAAAGAGACCCCTCATTGCACAGGAAATAATACCAAGAATTAACAAATGGGAGCATATAAAATTAACAGGCATCAGCACAACAAAATAATCAACAGAATGAAGAGCACCTACAAAATGGGAAAGAAAACTTTCCAGTTTTTTCTTGGACAGAGAACTAATATATAGAGTAGAAAAAGAAAATTAGACCTTCAAAATAAAAGGCACAATCAAATAACAGGCAAGTGAAATGAATAAGTACTTATTCACAGAATAAGTACAAGTGGCCAGTAAATGCATGAAGAAAATTTCAACAGAACTGGCAATTAGCGAAAAGCAAATTAAAACAATCCTGATATTTTATCCCATATATAATGGCTATCATTGAGAAATCAAATAATAACAAATTCGGGGGAAATGAGCTTCTTTACATTGAGGGAATGAAAACTAGTACAACTAGTATATAAATCAACTTAGAGATTCCTCAAGAAAACTAAAACAAAAAAATTTCATTCAACCCAGCTATTTCTCTTCTAGGAATCTTACTAGAAGAGTTAAGGACATCATATTACAGTGATACATGCATGTCCATATTTATAGTAGCACAATTTATAGTAGCTAAATCTTGTAAGCAGCTTATGTGACTATCAACAGATGAATGGATAAAGAAATGTGGAATTTGCACACATTGGAGTGTTACTCCACCATAAAGACAAGCCCATTATTTGATGGATAATGGATGTACTTGGAGACCATAACCTCAAGTGAAATAAATCAAACACGCAAACTTAAATATTGCATGATTTCTCTTATATGAAAAACACAAATTATAAGTAAAGTGAAAAATAAAATGTAGATAGTAGGAAGTAAGAAAATAGCTCTTTCTCAAAAGGGAAGGGGATCAAGTGATGGAGGTAGGGAGGGAAAGGGAATGAAAAAATGAATTAAGACATGTTTGTGTATGTACTGACTCCATACAAGGAATGCAAATATTATGTCCTGCAAATGTGTACTAATTTTAAAAATTCCAGAACTCTCCATGAAAGTTTAACAAGATCCAGATAATTGTAGTATTCAAATAGTCAGCATCAATCAAAATTACATGCAAAGAATCATAAGCCCCTCCACTTTCATAAGAAAAGGTTGTTAGTAAGTGAACATACTGAATGACTAATGGTGGAAAATTTTCATGTCCCTATTGTAACAGCACCCTTTGAAATGATTATAAATGTGGAAACTATTAGCAAAAATAAGACATCAAGGAAAACTAAGTGAAAACTGGAAGAAGTCTAGTGAATGAAATAAAATACTCACTGGAGTGGCTTAATACCAGCCCAAAGGTGATAGAGAGAATGAGCCAGTGAGCTTGAAGACTGACCAGCAAAATTTTCTATTTTGAACAACAGAGAAGAGACAGAAAAGAAGAGCCAAGGAGGCCAGATCACCCTCCCTGTGAGTCAGCAGAAGCCATGCTGGGTCTGGGGGGACCCCACCAAGAAGCCAGTTCACCTTTCTGGTCACACAAACTATGTAGGGCCCAGGAAGAAAGAAGCCATATCTCCCTCCCTGTCAGTCAGCAAAAACCATAATGGATCTGGCAGGACCCCATCAAGAAGCCAGTTCATCCTTCTGGTAAGCCATGAAAATCATATGGGGCCCAGGAAAAGAGAAGCCAGGTTTCCGTCCCCATGAGCTGACCAGTGTTTAGGCTGAGAATCGGGAACTACTCCCCACTCAACCTTGTAAGCAACCGCTGGTTTGAAGGATAGGCTGAGTTGATAGTAACTGAGGTACAAAAACAATTAAAGGCTTTTATTATTTGATTGACTTTGCAGGCCTGAGGCCATTAGTCTGAGCATCTACTAAGACAATAACAGTAAGCAATATAGAAAATATAGGGAATTTCCTTCTGTCCTGTTTTTGAAATCCAATATCAATCTCACTGTTTTGTTTTATTCTGATTTGTTTTGTTTTATTCAGTATTCTATTTTGATTGATTTTGTTCTGTTTTGTTTGATTTTACTATGTCTGGTGGAATGGACAACTGTTGTCAGGGTAACAAGATATATTTTGGTAGCCATTGTTGATTTCCTGTGATACTGCTTTGAGGTTCTGTACCACTTTCATTGCCCTGTTTTGGTTGGCTTTACTCTGTTTTGTTTTGTTGGGTTTTATTCTCTTTAAAATTAAAAAAAATAAATGAATAAAAGAAGAGCCAGGGAGTTTTGGCCTAATACTAAATGTGGTATTTGTATTACTAGAATACAAGAAGGAAATGAGAAATAGTGTGTACAGAAAAAAGGATTCTCAAACAAATAAGGGCTGCAAACTTTCTAAATGTAGAAAAGACATTCACCTATAGATTCAAGAACAACAGTAACCCCCAGATAGGTTAAAGCCAGAGAAATTTCAGTCTAAACATATCACAAACTGCTGAAACTAGATAAAAAAAAGTCTGGTGAACACATGAAAGAATGTATTTACATGAGGACGAAATATTCAGAGTTGGGATTTTTTTACTAGAAATTATGAAAACCAAAAAGAAATCTTTAAAAAACTGTCAACCAGAATTTTATATCCAGTGACAGTGTCCTTCAGGAACAAAGGTGAAATGATATTCTAAAGGAAAAGAAAGAAATCTCATTGGTAGAAGAGTTGCTACAAAATAATTGGTAAAAGAAGAGATATGATACAATACGGGAACACTGAACATCAAAATGTGAGAAAACACTAGAAATAGTAACTATATAAGCAATTAATAGAATAATTATCTTCTGGGTTTAAAAAATGTGATTTCATGATTAAAACTAACTATAACATTATCTATTGTGGTTTTCAGTGTACATGGTGTATATAGATGTACTGTGAATTATTTTTATTCAACACTTTTGACATGAAATGTGTTGTTTTTTCCACACCAGCAACCAATTATTCAACTCTTTGGACATAAACTGGATGTCCCACAATTCACTTTCATTCTGATACTAAGTACCCAGAGTTAGCGTCAGAACTCACAGAGCTAAGTCCCACAAAATTGTCCCACTTCATATGCCTACTGCACACACCTGGTCCCCTACATTTCTGACTAATTGGAGATCAAACTGGAATCTCCATGATCTTCTCTTATTGAGTTCTGTGATTTTATAGAACATTTCATGGAACTCATGGGAAACACTTTACTTATTACCATTTATTTATTTATTTATATTTTTAGTTTTAGTTTTTTTGGTACCAGGAGTCAAACTCACTATCTTGCGCTTGCGAGGCAGGTGCTGTGCCACTGAACTATAACCCCAGCCCTTACTTATTATATTTTAAATGATATTACAGAGGATACAAGTGAACATCCAGCTGTATAGTACAAGAACCCCCAAGCACAGGAAAGTCTGTTTCTATGCCGTTTGGCTGCACCACTTTCATGTGCATGCATTTGCCAACTTAGAAGTTCTCCAATTTCTCTCGTTTAGGTTTTTATAGAGACTCCACCACATTGGCAACACTGAGGAAATCTTTGGCCACTGGTGGTTAACTTAATCTCTATATCTTCTCTGAGGTTAGGGTGCAGCAGGGCTGAAAGCTCTACACAAGTGATTTGTTCCACTGACCACTAGTCCCTTTCCTGGAACTATCTGTGCTCACCAAGAGCCACAAGAGTAACATTATCTCAGGAGCAGCTAGAAGAAGCTCATTACGCATAAAAATAGATATTAGTTTCAAAGATATTAATCTGGAAATTACATAATTTTAGGAGTTCTCTTCCTGTAAATGGGAATGAAGACAAAATATGTATTTTGTATCTATATATTTGGATACCCAATTGCTGGCAGGAAATTTGGAGAATCGGTTGTTGTAAAACCACATATTTTGTGTCAGAAATGTTAGGAGAAAAGCCAACAAGCATAAAGGATGTTATATGGCAGTTAAGAATTTTAATTCAACTTGAAATGTACAATACTGACTCTAAGTCAACAATGGAAAGTTGACTACATATAGTATAATCCCTCAAGCACCACTTTTCAGACTATACAGAGAGATAGGGGAATGAATAAAATTAAAATACTACAATGTGTTTAAAGAACCTCAAAGAAGACAAGAAAGGGGAAAGAAGAATGAAAAGGCAAAACAAATCAAGTTACAAACAGGAAAGCTGAAAATAAATATATCAATGATTACATTGAATATAAGAGGTCTGTGATCATTAACTGTGACTTGTCAACTTGAATGGATTGAGAAATGCCTAATGGATTAGTGAAACACATTTCTAGTTGTATGATTGACATATAGGCTGCAAACTGAGGATGCACTGACCAATAGACTTTTAGCCTGGATGGAATAAAAAAGGGAAAGAATAAGAAAATCTTCCCTTTTTTGCTTCTTTGGAGAATTGGAGAAGCTCTGGTCTTCATCATTGCTTTTGGACATATATCTCCACTTCCTTTAAGCTTCTGGCATAAACTCTTCAGCCTTCCAAAACAGACCCTTCCACTTTCTGACATAGACTTACAACATACTCTTCAGTAAACTTTAACTTTTGACTGGTTTTATAAAATCTTTCTCTTTTGAACCCTGATACAAATTTTGGTACCAGAGAAGTGGGGCCATCACTGTGACTGTACATGGCTATGTGATTTAGATCAGTTTGTAACTGGTTGGTAGGAAGAGTTTATAAAGTTTTGGGGATGCTGACTGAAAAGACCCTAGAATGCTGGGAGCCAAGCCTGATGGAAGTTTGTGGTCAGAGCTCAGAAGACCAGAATGCTGATAAAATTGGAGAATGTAAAGACCAGGTTCAGGATGTTTAAATTGAGAACAAGGACTCCATTGGTATTTGGACTAAGCCCATGTGTGTTATGTTCTGGTAGAATGTGTGTTTGCATTTTTGCTCATGTCCTAAGACTTTGTGACAGACAGATTAAGGGTGGTGGATTAAACTGGTGGAGGAAATTTTAAGGCAGCCCAACACTCAAGCTGTGACATAGGTACTGTTCAGAGTCTTTAGCAAGTACTTCATTGAGAATCAAGAGCAAATTGCACAAGTTAGTGTTTTAAAAGTTTTGATTTTCGCCAGAAAGAAAACTCCTGTAAAGTTGGAACCTATAGTTGGAGAAGAGGAGAGATTGATTGCTGAGAAGAATAGCATTAAAAAGAAGCCAATTACTTTACAAGAGGATGATGCCTGGAGGACTTGTCAGGAACCAGCAAAGCCCCATTCTTCAAATTGAAGTGAAAGAGTTTGCTTTTGAAGAGGCTACATTGCACCCTGCTGAGAAGGGCTGCCTAGGGAATCCGTTCCCTAAGATTTGTTTAAGAGTACTCAATTATGCAAATACTCAGAGGCCTCTGCAATTGCAATTCAAGGAGGTTGGGCTACTACTGGAGTTGGCAGCCACACTTGACTTCATCCACATGGTGCTGGTTTCATAGGCATGCAGATTGCAAGAGCTGGGGGGCCAAGAAGGCTCCCATGCGGATTTTAGAAGAAGACCTCAGTGAGCAGGTGGTGTGCAGCTGAGAGAGCAGCATGAAGCTTTGACAATGAGCCAACAGTATCATGGAGAACCTTGGAAGTTGAAGATGCAAGGAACTTGAGGAAAGCCAAAAGGAGTGAGCAAAGCCTACCCAAAAGAAAATTCACACTCCCACCAGCTGTGCCATTGGGTTGGGGCTACTGAAGCCCTTTGGAATTCTTAGCTCATGGTCACAATTTGCCCTGGGTTCTGGACACAGAGCTACAGGGTGTAATGTTTGTCCAGCAGTGTTTCAGCCTTGCTTTGGTTCCATTGGGAATATTTACCTCATGCTATTGTATGTTGGAAGTGTTTAATTTGTTTTTGTAATTTATTTTTGATATTTATAGTGGCTCACAGCTCAGAGTTGCCTTAAGTCTCAGAGGACACTTTGAACTTGGAATTTTCCACAATGCTAAAATTGTTAGGACTTTGGTAACTCTTAGAAATGGACTAAATACATTTTACATAAGGGATGTGAACAAGTCTTTTGGAGGCCAGGGACAGAATGCTATGGTTTCTGTATGGATATCCCACCAAATCCTCACACCTCTGAGATAAGGTTTGTGGAAGGTGATTGTATTATTGGGGGAAGTACAACTGGCTTGGTGTTAGGAGGTGAGGTGTGGTCAGAAGGAGTGAGTCACTGGGGGTATGATCTGGAAAAGTTTATCATCTTGTTTGGCCCCACCCTTCTGCTCTCTTTATTTCCCAAATGCACTGCCATAATCAGATATCCTCCACCCAGGTCCTTCCACAGTGGCAGTTCTTCCTGGAGCCAGCTGATCATGGAAGGACTGAAACATCTACAAACTGTGAACTGAAATAAACCTTTCCTCCTTTAAGTTGCAGGTGTTGAATGCTGTGTCTTAGTGGTGAAGAAAGAGACTAAAACGTAGTCTAAACATCTCAATTAAGAGATTATCAGGAAATATGTTTTAAAAGGAGAGAGAATCCAGCTCTGTTAGTTTATAAGGAACTATCCTGTATTATAATAATGTAGATAAAAGGGTTGGAATTCACCTTTTCCATCCTTCATGTATTTTACTCCAAAACACTCAAAGGAAAACTTGGCAAAAATGAAAAGAGAAGTAGACAATTCAATGATAATAGCTGAAAATTTCAATATCTTACTTTTAATAATTCATAGACCAAATAGGCAGAAGAGCAAAAGGAGTCAGAAGACTCTGAATGGCACTGTAAACCATTTGGACCTAACAAACACCTATAAAACACAGTGCCCAACAACAGAACATACATTCACCTCAAGTGCACATGGAACCTACTCCAGAATAAATTACGTGTTAAGTTTAAATCCCATTTCAATCCATTTATTTATTTTATTTTTAAATTTAATTTTGAAGGGAATAAAACAGCAATAAAATGAAACAGTGATAAGGCAGTAGGAAATCTACAGTAGTTACTATATTGCATATTGTTGTCCTCTAAATAGTTGCTTGACTTGAGACTTGCAAAGTCAATCAAACAATACGGTTCCTCCAAATCAGCTGGCTGCTTATGGGGTGGGGAGCTGTTCTCTTGCCAGCCTGTGCACTGGCCAGCTCACAGGAGGGTGCTTGGCTTCTTTCCTTGTTCTCCCCAATTTGTGCTCTGGCTGGCTTACAGGTGAGGGCTTAGCTTCCTTCCTTGTTTTCCCCAATCCATGCTCTGGCTGACTCACAGGCAGGGGCTTAGCTTCCATCTTTGCTTCCCCTGACCCATGCTCTGATTGGCTCACCTTCAATCAGTTTAGAAGAAAAGAAATAATATAAAGTATGTTTTTCAGCCATTTTCAAATAAAATTAGAAACTAAAGGTAGGAAAAATTGGGGAAATTCATCAATATGTAGAAATTTTTAAATATCCTTCTAAATAACCAATGAGCCAAGATAGAACTCTGAAGGGGAAATCAAAAACTACTTTGAAACAAATGCAAATGAAGATATGATATATGGCTAAGCAGGTCTTACAGAGAAAATTTTGGTTCAGTTCCTGTGTTAGGAAAATATCTAACAATCCTACTTTAAAATGCTGGAGAAATGAGCAAATTAAAAATGAAGCAAGAAGAAGTATTAATAAAACTTGGAGTAGAAACTATTGAGATAGAGAACAGAAAAACAATACAAAAATCAGTACAATTAAAATCTGTTTATTTGCAGAAAAATCCAACAAAACAAATAAACCTACAGTTATATTTAGGAAGGAAAAAAAAGACTCAAAAGTACCAGAGTAAGAAAAAAAGCAGGGTTGGGATGGGATGGAGCATTACTTCTAATCATACACAAATGAAATGACAACAAATACACAACAACAAACTAGATAATACAGATAAAACAGGAAGATTACTGGAAAGATATAAACTACTAAAATTCATTCAAGAAAAAAAGAAAATCCAAATAGACCACCTATAAGTGAAGAGATTAAATTAATAAAACTACCCACAAAATAAAAGCCCTATCTGAAAGTACTTCATGATTTATTTCCTCTATTATATTCTGAAACATGGTGAAAGAAATTTTAAATGATATGAATGAAAGGGAATACACCCTATGTTCCTGAATTAGAAAACCTAACATTCTTAAAATGACAGTACTCCACAAATTGTTCTGATTGAGCACAATCCCTATCTGAATCCCAATTATTTTTCTGTAGAAATTACCAAATTGATTCTAAAATTTGTGTGGATTTGCAGGGAATCCAGAATGTTGACTTTCTTGAAAATGAAGAACAAAGGGGGATACATGCTTCCTTATTTTAAAATTTAATACAGTGTAATTCTAATCAAGAATAGAATTATACTGATACAAACATAGGAATATAGATCAATGAAATACAATTGAGAATCCAGAAGTAAGTCAGCACATCTATGGTAAAGTGATATTTCACAGATGGGTGAAGACCATTTCTTGAAAGGAAAGAATAATCTTTTCAATAAATGGTGCTGGGTCAAATAAAGAAGTTTTTTTTTTTTTTTAAACACACCTTGTATACAAAACTTAACTCAAAAATTGATCAAAGACCTAAATACAAGATTTAAACTGAAATTTTTAAGCTAAATCATGGGATAAATTATGATCCTAGATTTTATGGAGGATTTTTAGATAACTTACTAAAATTCCTAATGAATAAAAAGAAAAACCCAGGTAAATTTTGCTTCATCAAAACTCACAACTTTATTTGATTCAAAGGACACCATCAAGAAAATGAAAAGACAACCCACAGGAGAAAATATTTGCAAATCAAATAAGGACATATATCTACAATATATAAAGAACTCCTGTCATTCAATAATAATGATAATATTACCCAAATAGCACAATTAAAAATGGATAAAGATCTGAACATATTTGTATGAGAAAGATATACGAATAGCCACTATCTAGTCAAAAGATGGGTGGATATCATGAGTTGTCAGGGAAATGCAAGTGAAAATCATAGTGAGAAATTGCTTCTGATTCACTGCAATGAAGTCAGATGTTAACAAATGTTGGTGACAATGTTGAGATACTAAAACATTCATTCACTGCTGGTGAGAATATAAAATACTATAATCATTGAAAAAAAACATTTGAATATGTGTTCACATGACTAAACTTAAGGTTACTGTATAGTCCACCAATTCCACTCATAGTATATACTCAAAAAAATGGAAACATATGTCCACATAACATGGATGTTTATAACTGCATTCTTTATAACTACTCAATGGTGGGAACAACCCAAGTATCTGTAAGTGAATGGAGGATAAAAAATGTGGTATATTTACACAATGTAACGATTTGACCACAAAAATTAAGTACTAATATATTTTATAATGTGAATGAGACTTGAAAACATTCTTCTAAATGAAGAAGTCATTCAAAGCCCACATATTTTATAGTTTCATTCATGTGAGAATGAAAAATAGGCAAATCTATTTTATTTTATTTTAAAGAGAGTAGAACCCAACAAAACAAAACAGTGTAAAGCCAATCAATACAAAGTAGTGAAAGTGGTATGGAACTTCAAAACAGGATAATAGGAAATCAACAATGGCTACCATAATTTATCTTGTTATCTTCATAATAGTTGTCCATTCCATCACACATAGCAAAATCAAAAACAAAACAGAATAAAACTAATCCAAGCACAGCACTGAATAAAACAAAACAATAAATCAGAACAAAACAAAACAGTGAGAACAATACTGCATCTTGTTATCTTCAAAATAGTTGCTCAGGTTACCAGATGCAGGGATAAACCAAAACAGTAAAATGGAACAAAACATTGGATTCAAAAAACAAGACAGGAGGAAATCCCCCACCGCTGCCACAAGCACACTGCCAACCTCCAAGTAGACTCCCAGACATCCAGGACCAGGCCTGCAGTGTCAACCAAACAATACAAGTTTCTAACTATTCCCTTCCCCTCAATTGTATCATCTCATCCTGAATCCTCTGAATCAGTGGGGGGGGGTGTGCTCTTCTGGTTTTTCAGCCTATGCTCTGGCTGGTTCACAGGAAGGCTTGGTTTTTCTTCTAGCTTAGGCTGTTTCTGATCAGTGTTGTGGGGCTTGCTTCATGGGAAGGCATGGTTTCTCTTCTAGCTGAGGTTCTTTTTAATCAGCATGGAAGAGTTTGCTTCACAGGATGGTGTGGTTTCTCTTCTGGCTGAGTCTTTTACCCATAAGTATAGTGGAACTTGCTTCATGGGAAGGCATAGTTTCTCTTCTGGCTGAGGATTCTTCTGACCTGCATGGTGGAGTTTGCTTCAAGGGAGGAGTTGGTTTCTCTTCTGGCTGAGGCTCTTACCCATTCGTTTGGTGGAGTCTGCTTTATGGGGAGGCATGGTTTCTCTTCTGGTTGAGGCTCTTTCTGGTCACTACAGTGGGACTTGCTTCATGGGAAGCCATGGTTTCTCCTGTGGCTGAGGCTTTTACCCATCAGCATGGTGGAACCTGCCTCACAGGAAGGATTGGTTTCTCTTCTGGTTGAGGCTCTTACCAATCAGTATAGTGGAGTCTGCTTCATGAGGTCACAAATCTATATAGCTAAGAGAAGATTAGGGGTTGCTGCTCACTGATGGCAGCAGGGGTGGGGTGCAGGCTTAATGTGGTGGGTGTTAAAGGCTATGAAGTTTCATTTTAAGAGACAAAGATGTTAAAACATTGGCAGTGGTGATATTTGCATCATTCTGAATATCCTAAAAATATTTCACTGAATCACACACTACAAATGAATGAATTGTATACTATACAAATTATACCAATAGAACCGGGTGTGGTGGCACACGCCTGTAATCCAGCACTCTGGAGGCTGAGGTAGGTGGAGCATTGTGAGTTCGAGGCCAGCTTGTGTTACAATGTGAGCGCAAGGCCAGCCTGAACTACATCGTGTGACACTGCCTCAAAACACTAGGGCCAGGAGTTTGGCTCAGCAGCTTATGTGCCTGCCTGACAGGCATGAGGTTGTGAGTTCGATTCCCAGTGCAAAAAAAAAAAAAAAAATATATATATATATATACACACACCAATAATGCTTAAAAACAAACAAAAGAGAGAAAAAAACAAAAGAATGGGAATATACATATTATGTAAATACTAATCAAAACAAAGCTACAGTGGCCATATTGATGTTAGACAAAATAAACTTTAGAATAAAGACAACTTTTAGGGATTTCATCTATCTAGAGCCTTAGTTCATTGTAGATACCTAAAAATAGAACTTAAGTTTCACAAAACAATGACTGATAAAAGAGAAGGAAGTAAAGGAGAAATTCACAATAATAGTTGAGTATTTCAATGTGTCTATCTCAGTAATCAATGAAACTATTAGACCAGAAAGTTAGCTAAGGATATAGGAGAACCAAACATGATTATCATTCAACTGGATCTGATAGACCTTTGCAGAATACTCCCCCCAGTAATAGCAGAGAAAACTTGAATTTCAAGTGCACATGGAGCAGCCATAGGTAGAGTGCATCTTAATTTAGTAAAAACCTCTTACTTCTCTTAAAGGAACTGAATGATATGAAATATATTTCTGAGCACAGTGACATTAATTAAAAACTAACAAAAATATAGCAATATCACTGCAGGATATATTCTTGAATTATCATAAGAAAATCTCTCAACACTTTGAAATTAAACAAAATATTTCTATAGTCCATTATTAAAAGAAGGAGCATCAATAGATGTTAGGAAATATTTTGAACTGAATGAAAATATATCAAGATGTGTGGACTATGCTAAAACAATGCCTGAAGATTTACAGCATGTATTGCTCATGTTAGAGAAAAACAAAAGACACCCAGGAACCCTCGGTGAGGTTCACAGGGATCAGGAGGCCACTCCAGAGACCTGCAGCCATCCAGGAACTCTCGGTGAGACATGTGAGGACCAGGAGGCTGTGACCAGAGACAGGTAGGCATCCGGGGATCCTGTATGATGCCCTTGGGGACAGAGAATCAATGACCAGTAACCTCACATCTGGGAACCCTTGGTGAAGCCCACAGGGACTGGGAGGCTGTGCCTAAAGGCCCACAGCCATTGGGAACTTCTCAGCAAGGCCCACAGGGATGGGGGAGACATGCTCAGAGACCTACCTCAGTCAGCAACCCTCAGTGAGGCCCATGGTGGGTTGGGCTGCCTGCATAGGAAGCAACTAGGACTTGCCATCTGGCTGATCCAGAGTATAGAAGAATGCCAAAATGAAGGAAGAAAATGCAATCTCAAATCTCCAGCTCATTCAGAGCAAGTCCAGGTGGAAATAACACCTCAAATTTCTGATATAGTAACAACATGAGTAAAGAAACAACTCCATGAGGCTGTGAAGGAAATCAAATCAGAAATAATTTCTCAGGTTAAAAAAAATGATAAATGTAATGAAAGAATTGGTGAGCATATCCAAAGAAGACATAGATTAAAAAAAAATAGAGGAGCATAGGAAAATGTCAGAAACCTTGAATGAACAATATAGGAAAGAATTACAATGCATGAAACAAATTGAAAGAAATATCCAGGAAATCAAAAATTTTGCTGAAAGCTAGCAAAACCACATCAACAAAACTGAAGACAGACTCTCAAACCTTGAAGACAGGACTTCAACTAGTGATCATGAAACGAAAGATCACTTAAAAATAATAAGGAATTGGGAAATAATTCAAAAGCTGCAAGATGATGCAAAGAAAAACAATATAATGTTGATAGGTATAAAAGAAGAAGGAGTCAACACACATGACAGAAAATACTATTTACAGAAGAAATAGCAGCAAATTTTCCAAACATGGGAAAATAAACTAATGTACAGATAAGTGAAACATATAGAACTCCAATTAGCCATAACCAAAATAAATCTATACCCCGACATATGATAATCAAGGTCCCAGAAATTCAGCAAAAGAAAGGAATATTAAAAACTGTTAGAGAAAAAGAAACAGATCACCTATAAAGGAAAGTTCATCAGAATCACAGAAGACTTCTCAACACAAACCATCAACTCATGAAGAGCATGGAGTGAAGTATTTCAAGTCCTGAAAAAGAATAATTTTCAACCCAGACTGATGTATCTGGCAAGACTATCTTTCAAAATTAATGGGGAAATAAGATACTTCCATGACAAAGAATGACTGAAGAAATGTATGACCACCCAATTAACCCTACAAAGTGTACTGTAAGATATTCTAGATAGAGATAAAAATGACCCAAATTCCAAGAACAACAACAGAAAGAAACCACCAGGCAGGACAAGCAATTAAACAAAGGAGAAAAGTAGGGAACCAATAGCAGAAAGATAACATGACAAAGATAAGCCAATATGTAGCAGTTATAACCATTAATATAAGTGACTTCAATTCACCAATCAAATGAAATAGACTGGTAGAGTGGATCAAGAAACAAAATCCAAGCCAGGTGTTGTGGTGCACGCCTTTAATCCCAGCACTCAGGAGGCTGGGGTAGGTGGAGCGTTGTGAGTTCGAGGCTGGCTTGGGCTACAACGTGAGCGTGAGGCCGGCCTGAGCTTCATAGTGTGACCCTGCCTCAAAAACCTAGGACTGGGAGTTTGGCTCAGTGGCTTAAGTGCCTGTCTGGCAGGCGCGAGGCTGTGAGTTCGGTCCCCGGTGCCACACACACACACACACACACACACACAAAAATCCAACTGTATGCTGTATACAAGAAACACATCTAACTGGAAAAAAAAAATCCATAGACAGAAAATCAAAGGATGGAAAACCATACTCCAGTGACAGGAACCCAGAAGAAAGCAGAGATAGCCATTCTGTTTGCAAACAATGTGAACTTCAAACCAAGAATGGTCAAAAGAGATAAACATGGTCACTACATACTTGTTAGGGGAAAACTTCAAGAGGAAGAGATAACAATCATGAACATATATGCACCAAATATGAGAGCACTCAATTATATAAGACAAATAGTAATAGACATAAAAAATCAAATAAGCAATAAAGCAATTATAATGGGAGACCTTAACACCCCATTGTCACTAAGAGACAGATCAACCAGACAAAAAAAATTAGCAAAGAAATAACCGAACTGAGTCAAACTTGTGAACAAATAGACTTAGTAGATGTGTACAGAGTGTTCCATCCAACAGCATCAAAATACACATTCTTCTCAGCTGCACAGTGGACATTCTCTAAAATAGACCATATACTAGCCCATAGAACATGCTTCAGTCAATGCAAAGGAATTGAAATTATGCCATGCATATTATCTGACCATAGTGCACTGAAACTGAAAATTAATGACAAAAGAAACCCAAAACACTCCATAAACACATAGAAATTAAACAGTGCCCTACTGAACAACCAGTGAGTCACAGATAAATTAAAAAAGAAGTTAATACTTACAATGAAAGAAAAACATAAAACATAAACTACCGGAACCTGTGGGACACAATGAAAGCAGTACTCAGAGGGAAATTTATAGCAGTAAATTCTCACATCAGGAAAGTAGAACAAGCACAAATAAATAACCCAATGCTGCACCTCAAACTTCTAGAAAAAGTAGAACAAGTCAAGCTGAAAGCCCAAAGAAGGAAGGAAATTTTAAAGATCAGAGAAGAAATTAATGCAATAGAGACTAAGAAACCAATACAAAGAATTAATAAAATGAAGAGTTGGTTCTTTGAAAGAATAAATAAAATTGATAAATCCTTAACTAACCTTAATAAAAAATATGGTAGAAAAACTAAAATTCATGCAGTAAAGAATGAAAAGGTTGAAATCAGTACAGATCCTGTCAAAATACAGATCATCAATACCTTCTTTGAAAACCTTTACTCTCATAGGAATGAAAATACAGAAGAAATGGATAGATTCTTAGAAACATGAATTACCAAAAATGAATCAAAAAGATATAAAACTTCTGATTAATCCAATATCAGTTAATGACACTGGAAATGTAATTAAAAACTTTCCCTACAAAGAAAAGCCCCGGTCCTGATGGGTTCACAGCTGAATTCTAAAAGAAATTTACCGAAGATTTAATGCAAATACTCCTCAGACTCTTTAATGAAATTGAAAGTGAAGCAATTCTCCTTAACTCATTCTGAGAGTCAAATATTACTCTGACACCAAAACCAGAGAGAGACCCAACCAAAAAGGAGAACTACAGGCCAATCTGCCTAACGAACATAAATGCAAAAACACTCAATAAAATACTAGTAAACAGAGTGTATCAAATCATCAAGAAGATTATACACCATGACCAAGTGGGATTCATCCCAGGAATGCAGGGATGGTTCAAAATATGCTAATCAATAAATGTAATGCACCATATGAGCAGAACCAAAGACAAAAGTCACACAATCATCTCGTAGATGCAGCAAAAGATTTCACACTTGATCTTAGCCAAAAGGCCAAGAAATGATTAGAAAAAGCTTTTGATAAAATCTAGCACTCATTTATGATAAAAATCCTACAGAAAACTGAAATAGGCAGTCCCTACCTCAATCTAATGAAAGCATCTATGACAAACCAACAGCCAACATCATACTAAATGGACAAAAACTGAAAGCTTTCAACCTAAAGTCAGAAACAAAACAAGGATGTTCACTAACACCACTCCTATTCAGTACAGTTCTGGAAATGTTAGCTAGAGCAATTAGACAAGAGAAAGAAATAAAAGGAATAAGGATAGGAAAGGAAGAAGTTCAACTATCATTCTTTGCATATAACATGATAGTCTACATAGAACACCCCAAAACTCCACCAAAAGACTATTAGAGTTAATAACCAAATTCAGCAGCATAGCTGGATACAAAGTCAGCACTGAAAAATCAATAGCAATCCTAGGGCTGTGAGTTTGGCTCAGTGGCTTAAGCGTCTGCTTGGCAGGTGTGAGGTTGTGAGTTCAATCCCTGGTACTGACAAAAAAAAATCAATAGCATTCCTGTACACAAACAAAAAACTCAGTGGGAGAGAAATTAGGGAAGCCACATCCTTCACAATAGCATCCAAAAAAATGAAATACTTAGGAATCAATCTAACAAAGGAAGTAAAATATTTATACATTTAAAATTACAGTACTCTAAAAAAATTCAAAGAGGATTTCAGAAAATGGAAAGGTATTCCTTGTTCATGTATAGGAAGAACAGTGTGAACATGGCCATACTCCCAAAATCATTATACAGATTTAATGCAATTCTAATCAAAATAGTATTAGCATGCTTCACAGATCTAGAAAAAAATTTCCTGAAATTCATCTGGAACCAGAAGAGACCTAGAATAGCAAAAACAATACTGGTCAATCAAGGTAAGGTAGGAGGCATCACAATCCCTGACTTGAAACTATACTACAAAGTTACTGTGATAAAATCAATATAGTCATCAAGATTTTTACCTACTCTGTCTTCTAGTAAGTTTAGTGTCTCTGTTTTTATATTCAGATCTTTGATCTATTTTGCCTTTACTTTAGTGCATGGTGATAGGCATGGATCTAGTTTTAGTTTATGGCATATAGAAAGCCAGTTTTTCCAGCACCATTTATTAAAGAGGCTGTCTTTCTTCCAATGTACATGTTTGGCCCCTTTGTCAAAGATGAGGTGGCTAAGTGTGTTTGTAGTTGTGGCTGTATCTTCTAATCTATCCCATTGATCTTCAGGTCTGTTTTGATTCCAGTACCATGTTGATCTTATCACAGTAGCTTTGTAGTATAGTTTCAAGTCGGGAATCGTGATGCCTCCTGCCTTACCTTTGTTGCCCAGAATTGCCTTTGCTATTCTAGGTCTTTTCTGGTTCCAGATGAATTTCAGGAATGCTTTCTCTAGTTCTGTGAGGTAGGCAAGTGGTATTTTGATTGGGATTGCATTGAATCTGTATAATAGTTTTGAGAGAATGACCATTTTCACGATGTTTGTTCTTCCTATCCATGAACAGGGAATATCTTTCCATTTTCTGAAATCTTCTTCGATTTCCTTCTTTAGAGTAATGTAATTTTCACTGTATAGATCTTTTACTTCCTTTGTTAGATTGATTCCTAAGTATGTCATTTTTTTGGATGTTATAGGAGTAGGCAGAGAGTTCATGAACAAAAATCAAATTGCACGGGAAACACTTCCCAGAATCAACAACTGGGATCTCATCTTACTAAAAAGTTTTTGCATGCCAAAGGAAATCTCCAACAGAGTGAAAAGAAAACCCATGAAATGGGAAAATATCTTACCCAATTGTCCATCAGACAAAGGACTTCTATCTAAAACATATAAAGAATTAAAAGAAATCAGGCCCCTAAAATTCAAGGACCCAGTCCAAAACTGGGCATCTGAGATGAATACACATTTCTCAGAGAAAGAAATACAAATGGCAAATAAATATATGAAAAAATGTTCAACATCAATGGTCATTCGGGAAATGCAAATTAAAACAGCTCTGAGATTCCATCTCACTCCAGAAAGAATGACCAAGATTCAAAAATCAACCAACAACAAATGCTGGAGGGGCTGTGGGGAAAAAGGAACTCTTCTCCACTGTTGGTGGGAGTGTAGACTGGTGCAGCCACTGTG
>RJWM01037310.1:0-17522 GCA_004363535.1 Dasyprocta punctata
GCATCTAGGCTGTTTCTAGAGCTTCACTTTTGTAAATTTTATTGCTACAAACATGGAAATGTGTGTGTCAGTGTAATATGATTACTTTAACTTTGGGGGAATATAGCCAGTAGAAGTATAGCTGGATAAAATGGAATCTCTATGTTTAGTTTTCTGAGGAACCCCTATATACATTTCCATAGATGTAATACTACAATGATATCCCCACCAACATTTTGGGAAGGTGCCTCCTAATAACGTGTTTTGGAGCATAAAGTGACTAAACGCTTTTGAGGATTGCTTGAAAACAGCTATTATCCTAACAGGGGTCCATTCATTTCGATTTTGAATAGTTGCTCAAGGTTGCCACTATTGCAAATACTGAATGCTTACACTACATTTAAATCCATATAGCATTACTTACATAAGGTGTTTGATAAGAAATCAGTCTTTTGAAATTATATGTATATATAACTAGATATCCTGCACTTGCCTCTCAAGTATACACAAATGTTTTTATATGTACCTGAAACTAAATACAATGCCTAAATACAATTTCATGCAACAGTTTTACAATCTTGAGCACAGAAAATAACTTGTTGATTATTATGCTTTAGATAATGCCTCCTATGATGTAATGTCCGTATTTACTGCATTTCAGATACTGAGATACTTCAAATGTTTAACTGTCACATTCTAGATACTGAACATGTTTGTATCTTTGCAGAAATTTTATGGCATTAAAGAATTCTGAACATGGCTTCATTTTGCTTGTTCAATTTTTGAGACAAATTCTCGTTATGTAATTCAAGTCAGCCTCAGACTCACTACATAGCTCAGACTTGCCTTGACCTCCTGGCAGTTTTCCTGCATCAGATGCCCAGTGCTGGAATTAAAAGCATATGCTACCATGCCTGTCTCATTATATAATTTTTTGGATATGGCCTTGTTTGTGTAGTTTGCTTGGCTTTACTGTTCCTGACTTTTGAGGAACATTCTTGTCAGTGCAATTTACCTTAGAATCTTTCTGTAATTTTTGTACTCATCTTCAATTCGCTGGTCATCCCAGTTTCTTTCTAAAGTGTAGAAAAAGAAATGTAATGATGAGTTATTACATTAGAGAAATATTATTAGCTTCTATTTAGATTCATGATCTAATGTGACCATGCCCAGAAGATTTATGAAAATATTCCCATGTTCCCATAAAAATAAACTGCACTGATGAGCAATAACCAATACTCTCTGATTGAATAAATGAGAAATGATATCTTCATTACCTATAGCCATCACATTCCTAAAGTTTTCCCACATCACATCTCCATAGAGCTTCTTCTGGGATGGATTCAATAAAGTCCACTCCTCCATGGTAAAATTCACAGTCACATCTTCAAAGGTCACTTCCATCTAAATCATCAGAAATATATTTCCAGGAAGAGTGAGACTCATAACACAGTATCTCAAACCCATTCATAAGTTGAAATGAGGTGGTTTCCCATAAATGGTTACTTCATGCCTTGGATACCAAACACTTAGTTTTTATTTACCTGCACTTGTCACACAGGAATTTTATGCTAGATGGGAATTTACGGCTAAAGAAACAGCAGAATGAGAATACTGATCCTCCTTTAGTTTAGCCCAGTTTCATTTCTACACTGTCTGAAAAGCATGTTTCAGGGAAGGAGTCTACTTAATCAAAAGATGGGTAAAAAGAATCAGGGTAGATGAATATCTAATAACTTTCCCTGACATAAGATCAAAAATACATCCCTTCCTCCTCTGATTGTATTTACACAGCATTGTGAAACTTGACACTGCTTTCATAGGTAAAACTGTAATTAAACACAAAGTAAAATTTATGAATGGTAATTTAAAACACTAATGAAAAGTATTACAATATTCATTGGAGAAAGTCTAATCAAGAAATTAGATTAAGGATGAAATATTATCTGTAGCTCACTGGCATGAAATACTTACCAGTCAAAGAAATATAAAAATTTCTAAGGTGTAGTAGAAAGGGAAATGTGGCAATGGAAAAACCAACTGAACACCATGCATCTAGTCACACGCTAAGGTTATGCACCCAGCCCAGGGAGGATTACGAGCCTGAGTCTCTCCCTACACCCTGCACACATCATTGCCCATATGCCCAGCCCAAGGAGAGCCCAAGGCAGGACTGACTATTCAGTCTAAAATTGAGGAGAAATGGTAAATTTTGCAGAAGTGCTAAAAAAGACATACAAAAAAAGAAGAGAAGACAATCCAGCAGGAACTAGAAAACACTAAAATGAACAACTGAAGCCTAACTGGAATTACAGAAAAACTAGAAGATAAGAGAGATAGAATTACCAATATACTTACAGAAACCATTGTACAAAAATATTCATAGATGAGAAAAGTGTTAAAAATAGAAATGAGGATAGAAAACAGCAAAAAACTATAAAAAAAAAAACACTTCACCAAGGCCTATTTTTTTGTACCGTCAGAGAGCCAAAAACCACAATAAAAATTTAAAGCAGAGAAAAAGAAAAAAAAAAATCACCTATAAAGGCAAACCAGTTAGAATCACAACAAACTTCTTACCATAAACCTCAAAGGCCAGAAGAGCTTGGAGTGATGTATTTCATGCCCTCAGGGTACGTAACTTCCAATGCAGTTTAATTTACCCAGCAAAGTTCTCTTTCAAAACAGATGGAAAAATATGGACATTTCATGAAAAAGAGTAGCTTAAGTGATATGTGAATAACTTTAAAAAGCACTCAGGAATATCCTAGGCAGAAACACTGAAACCAATAAGATATTCCTGGTTTAATGACTTTTTGGACTTATGACAGAGTTACACTGTTTGTGGCTTATAAACTACCACTCAGTCATATGCCATCTTTTTTTTTTTTGTATACTTCTACACAGATTGATACAACCTCAATGTCCTTTTCCTGTACAGTATGCTTGTTTTATGTTCTACTATATACTATAGTACTGCATGTAAGAGTTATGCAAATAAAACTAGTCATCAAGTTGAACTTCCCTTGCATCACTTCTGTTTTGAATATTGTCATATACATATGCTATACAATTCCACATTTAGTGATGAATTCATTTAATGAACTACTCACAGGACCAGAACTTTGTTGTTAAAAGACTAGTGTCTATATAGCTACAAACTCAGAAGAAATGAAAACAACAAGGAAGGTCAATTATTAAAAAACAACCAATATGACAGGAAAAGAACAGTAAAGGAGTCACTCACAGGGTAAGAATACAATGATAGTAATTAATTAACATATCTCAGTAATATTTCTCAATATTGATGGCCTCATCTCTCTAATTAAAAGACACAGATTGGCAGATTGCATCCATAATACAGAATCCAGTAGTATGTTGCATTAAAAAATTCTCTAATGCAAAACAATATGCATTGTTTAAAAGTTAAAGAATGCAAAAAACTTTTCATGCGCTTGTTCCCCCAACAAAAGCAGGGATAGCAATTTAAATCTCAGGCAATGTAAAGTTCAAGCTAAATCTGATTAGAAGAGACAAAGGTCACTACATACTAGTTAAAAGAACAATCTAACAAGAACAATAACATTTATAAATATGTGTTGAGTATGGGAGCACCTAGCTTCATAAGACATACTGTTGAACATAAAAGATCAATTAATATACCTTCATAAAGAAATGCCAATGATGAACCACACGTTGGCTATATGGACTTAATAGGTATTTACAGAGCATTCCATCCCACTAAAGAAGAGTAGGCATTCTTTTCTGCAGCACATGGTATGTTTTCCAAAATAGAACATGTTAGTGCATAAGGCCTGCTCAAATGAATAAAAGAATCAAAATCACCCTACGTGTACTATCAGAATACTGTAGAATAGAAATAGATATCACTGACTGAAGAAATTACAGGAAAGGTAGAAGAAACTGGAAAGGTAATCACATACTCCTAAAGAACCATCAGGTCATACAAGAAATCAAGGTAGGAAAGTAAACATTCCTGGAAGTGAATGGCAACACCTGTGCAAGTCACTGTACATTTTGGGCCACTAGGAAACAGTCCTGAGAGGAATTTCATTGCAATCAATGCTCATTTTAGGAAAAGGGAGCAAGTTCAACTATATTACATTATTAGAAATGCTTGTCACCACTCAGCATATTCAGAAGCAAGTGGAAAAGCAATGGTGATGTGGAAGGGAACTGTGAGAAAGCATGAAGCAATATACATTGTACATTTGCGTCAAAAGTGGATAAGACTCTTTGTCAGTATTACAAATGGATTTGACTTGTGAACATTTTCCTGGAATAGAATCTTTTCGTAAGTTGGGGTCTTACTGTATAAAGATCATAATAAAGGACAGATTGAAGGTAACAAGGAGATAGATCTTGTGCTAATGGGAAAAGTCCAGGAAGGGAAGGGGAAATAAGTAGAATAATTTGATGCCAAGTACAGAAACCTAGTAACTTCAATAAATGTAAACATTTTATGTCATAAATCTGAGATTGTTAGAGATAACAATAACCTGGGCAGCCGAGCATGGTGGCACATGCCTGTAACCCTAGCACTTGGGGTGCTGAGGCAAGAGGATGGCTGCAAGTTCAAGGCCAGCCTGGGCTACAAAGCTCTGAATTCAAGGCCAGCCTGAACTGCATAGCGAAACCTTGTCTCAAACAAACAAACAAAGTCCAATAACCGGGGTTGTACAAGATTAAGTTGCTAAACATAGTGACCTCTGACTATGCCAGAAAAGAACATATGCAAGGTGCTCTGAAGTCAAGATTACCACAGCTGAGGCAACCAAGGACATGGGCTTCTGATACCCTTTACAGAACAGCAATAAAGTAACCAACCTTGGAGATAAGACAGTTTTCTTAATTGTCAAAATTTACTACTTGGAGAAGTCTTTGAACTGACTCCTAAGGTCCTGCTCAGTTCCTGCACTTACCTCAGTATCCCCTTCCTTTGTTCAAAAGCCAAATAAATAGGGGCTTCCCAGAGAAGTTCTTTGTCTCAACCCCCCACGAATCTTGAATTCTATGAAAGGGTTTTGATCCTCCTGGAGCCCTAAAATCATCATTTCTCTTTTATTTAAACCATTCACCATTCACTTGTTTAGGAGATTGGGACTAGGCCAACATGCTGATAACTAATCAAGGACCTGAAATCCTTGGAGTAGAACTTTTTAGCCTGAAAGAGTAAGTTTACTCAGAGTGCAAAGTGTGAGAAATAGAGTAGACCTTTGTAGGAAGAAATTTCATTGGGGATGTGTGGAGAAGGGAAGAGAAGCATTCCACAGGGAATAAGGGTGAGTTTTCTGTGTGAAAAGTGTATCTTCCAGGAGCAGAAACATAGGAAAACCCATAGATGAATTTTAGCTCTAATATAGTTTGCCATATAAGGCTCCAGCCTCAGATGCCAGGGTTATCACCCCCAGAGGCATTTGGAGCAAAACTGGTTTAGCCTGAAAGATTCAAGAAAAGTCATACTGCACAGATCTATGCAGCTGTTTATTAAAATGCTAAGGGGCATGTGTGCCAACAAAAGACTTAACAAAAATGCTACAAGAGATAACCAAATATAATCCATGGTTTCCTCAGGCATTATAGATATTGATACTTGGGACACAGTTTTTAAAAATCTTAAAAAAGCACATCATAGAGGAAAAATTATTTCCCCTGAGATTTCTCAATTTGAAATCTGGTTCACTCAGTTTTAAATCCACTATGGAGCTCACAACAAACAGCTCCTGCTTCAGACACAGAAAAAACAAAAGTTCTCAAAGCAGACACTTCTGCCCATGAGGCAGAGGCTTATCAAGAGGAGCTGACTTCCCAGGAACAGAAGCCTTTACAAAGCACTTAGTCACCACTACCAGAGATGTTTAGGGAGAGACAAACTCAGTCTGCAAGGCTTGGGAAGAAACAAACTAGTACAAATCTATCTGGACCTCTACCGACTTTTAAAAGAATAAATGAAAGCCAAATGTGAGAACAGGGAGAAACTACTGCTTTCTACTCCTCTCACCACTTCTCACAGAACCCCAGGTGGAGGAGGAATCAGGGCTGATGGGTGTAGGGGAACCAAAGAGCTTGGTGGAGTTTGGAGTCCCACCAGAAAAAGGAAAATGGGAGGAACACAAATGCTTGCTTTGACAAAACACTTCAGTCACAGCAGGAAACACGGGCTGTGCACCCTGGCTTGGGGAACCCAAGAACTGCACCTGTCTCCCAGAGCCAATTGAGAGCCATGGCTCACCTTTTCTGAGTCTTGGTCAGCCCAAGAGCACAAGTGCCCACCCTCTCTATAAGTGCACATGGGGTCATTGCTTTTATATCACAAATATCTGCAACACTGCCAGCTGACAATGAACTGTTTGGGCATAGTCAGAGCAACACAAGAGCCAGATACAAACTCAATTCACAAGTGAGACAAATTATCATGGTTCAATTGGCTTTTCATTTTAATTTTATGGAAAAAGGGGAGAACTAAATTTTATAACAATAATAAAACAACAATAGTTAATACATTGCATGTTGTTATATTTAGAGTACTTGCTCAGGGTACAGATATGGGCATAAAAATTTCTCCAATTGATATTAGCACAAACCTTATTTTCCAATGAAGTGAGGGACACTAATAATATAACAGATTTGCATTTTTTCCTGTTTCCCTTGTTCTTTCCCCTTTCACCAATCCTAGTTTCTTTTCTCTTTTGAACAATTTCTTCACATTTCACCTCATCTATTGTACATTGTAGGCTCTATTTACTCTTTCACTTTCTCAAACCAATGAGACAATACAGTGTTTACACTTATGAGTTTGATTTATTTCACTTAAGAGTATGTTCTCAAGTTGCATACATTTACCTATAAAAGGCTCGAGTTTATCCTTTATGTTTGAGTAGTAGTCCATTGTATAAAAATACCACATCTTTTTTATCCATTCCTCAGTGGATGGGCATTTGGGTGGTTTCCAAGATTTAGCTATTACAAACTGTGGTGCTATAAACATGGGTTCCTTTACAATTTTGGGTCTCTTCTATTTTGAAATAAATTTTAGGAATGTTTTCTCTAATTCTGTGAGTATGTTAATTGTATTCTGATCAGGATTGTATTAAATCTGCATAACAATTTTGGGAGCATGGCCATTTTCACTATGTTGGTTTTTCGTATCCATGATCAAGATATATCTTTCCATTCTGATATTCTCTTCTATCTCCTTTTTCAAAATACTGTAAATATATAACTCTCAAGTGAAAATTCTTTACTTTGTAAGTTAAAAACATGGTTTTTGGCTGGAGAGCTCACTTAGATTCTGGATGGCATATGGTATGAAATCCAAAAAAAGCAAGGCATGCTTAAAATGTGAAATGCTAAAAAGTGATTTTTTCTAATTATCCAGTTGGCCAAAACGCTATGTCCTTCCACTGGATCTGTGAAAAGGCCAGAGACAGGGTTAAAGACAAAGACCTAATTATGGGAATATATAGTATATTCTATGAGCATCCCTTAATAATGAGGTGACCAAAGTTTTATGATTAACACATAAGAGAACAAGGAGTTTGGGACCTCCAGAAGAATAATGCAAGATTCCCTCTATCTTTGCCCCACACACTGTAATAGACATTTCCATTAAACTGGCCATGGGTTCTTTGCTTTTTCAATGGTAGTAGAAAGTTAAGTGTTTTCCTGAGTCCTATGATGCATTCTAGAGAAAAAGAAAAAGAAAAAAAGAACAGAATGGCAGATTATGAGAACATGAATTTGTGACCAAGTATGGCAAAAGTGGATTACCCTAAAATCCAAATTTGACTGGTATAAGATATAAAAGTGTTCTAACAGAATAGCATGATTATACCTGGGGATTCAGGTATTAACAAGAGTCAGAGTCCAAATTCAGTGAAATTGTTGAAAACACAGTTGTTTTTCCTGTAGTGAAGAATTTGTTGTAGATGAAGAGAGATACTACATACTTGCTGAGAAGTGATGTAGGTAAAACCTGTAAACTACTTCTCTACTTGTGTGCAGTATTTTCCACTGTTAGGGCCGGTTACAGTGGCTTAAGTGCCTGCCTGGCAGGCACGAGGTTGTGAGTTCGATCCCTGGTACAAAAAAAAAAAAAAATTCCACTGTTCATACCACAACCCATTTCAGTCCCAGATCCCAAATCTGGCACCTCATCAGTCTAGGACAACCAAACCTACACTCGATACATTTTCAGGGTCCACCTCAAACATGTATTTTTCTCTGCATTCTGTTTTCTCAACAGGAAGAACAAGCTCTGTACTATTAGACATCTGGCTGTGAACTTATGCTTACACCAAACAAAACACTGCTGCAAATACTGGGCAAATTGTTTCACAATATTCATGCAAACTGACAGAGGCCTCCTGTAAGATGTAGATTCAAAAGATCCCATAAGGATTAGCCTCAAAGATATATAGATATTCCTCGCAACACCTTATGTGAAAGTATGTAAATATTCCTGAAAATTTCAGCACAGTGTAATATCATACAATTCCATCTACATACATTCAAAATATTTTTTAGCTTTTCCATTGATATAACAGTAACTCTTCAAAAGCACTCTTTGCCAATATATAGTCTTGACTTTGTGCCTGTACTCCTTTATGTGCCAGAAGCATCTAAGTCAGTGCAAGTTGACAGGGCTTTTTGGACACACCACTCTTGGTTTAGTGCAACAGGATTTTGCCTCCCTGAGCAAATAAAATCATAGGCCAACACAACCACTAAGGAGGTATGGTAAATTAAGGAGGTATGTTAAATTAATTTATCTAATCCCAGTTGAATTAGATAGCATCCTCAGAGATCCAGGGTTTTATCTGAATATACATACACGCCTTTCACCTCATCTCCAACTGTGTAATATTAGGATAGCAATTTTTCCATCTTCTGGTGCTTTAGCAAAACTAATATGTCAAATGGAATAATCATAACATTATTTGAAAGATAAAATAATCTTATGTACAAACAATGTCCTGCATGTAGAAGTACTTGCTTTCTGAGTGTATGGTAACATGGTATTCAATATGCTTGGAACTTTGATGTGATTTCAAGATGAACAATTCTAGCCTTAAAATATATACAATAGAAGCAGGTTTTGATTGCATAGAAGAGAGAGGTAACATAGCATATTTCGAGTTTTCCAGAGAAAAAGGACAATGAGAACAGAACTGTACTAAACAGCAAAGTGGTAAATGAAGGTGAAAAATGATATGGCAGGAGTATTTTCTGCCTTATGACACCCTGACAATAGATAATGTCAATTATTTCCCAAATTATATTCCCAAAGCAATTCCTTTACATTTTCAATGAATCAAGTATAAATTTGATTAAAATATGAGAATATGAAATTTCTTGGCAGAGAACTCAATAGAATGGCATTATCAGCAGTCACATATTGGAGGTAAGGGAAGACAGACGGCACTGCTGAATTCAACCTACATTCATTTTGGAGAAGAAATGGGGAGAGTGGAGTGGAATTCACTTAGGAAGCATACTGCACTGGGCTAAGGTTAACTCTCGCCATCACTCCCTGGTGATGTTATTCATTTCCTGTGATGACACCTTAAGCTGCCTCTGTAACATTCTTCTTCCATCCTCTATGGTACTTCTTGGTTTTTGTTCTCTGGGGTAAACAAAACAGCGCAAGAGTCTGATACCATCAGTCTTTTTTTTTTTTTTTAAACCGGGAATTGAACTCAGGACATTGCACTTGCCAGGTGGGCACTGTGCTGCTGAGCTGTATCCCTGACCCAATATCAGTCTTTAACAACATGAAAACAATGTTCCTTTCTGTCAGTAACCTTTGTAATGCCAATCTCAATATGAATCGTAGTCAAATTTGTATTTTCTCCTTGGAAATTTGTGTCTCATTTGCTTCAGAACATCTAGAGTTGCATTATTTTTTAAAACTCTAAACAGAATAGTTAAGTTTCTATCTCCTGAAACCTCTCAGAGTAGATGTAAATCAGCATACAAATCCTGAGGGAAACATTAAGCTATATACAGTTCATATCACTGCTCAACATACAACGCATCCTCATATAATCACTTGTACTCTGAATAGCCAAGCTTTCCCAAATTTCATGAGTTATATCCTGTTCCCCTCCATTATGGTATGATGTGGTGGTGAATTTAAGAATGATATGGTCACGAAATCTGAGCCCTTAATAATAAGATGCATGCATATGTAAGAGGTCAAGCCCTTTCTTGTCAAGTGAGGACACAGTTAGAAAGCAATAACTATAGCCTATGTTTTACTATTTATTTAAGTTGTGATTCTCTTTATCTTGGATTCATTACTTTGCAATTTTTGGAAACAACTGATTCTTGTCAGAAAACAATAGTATTTTGTGTAGGGTAGCTACAACATAAAAAGCAGTGACCATAAACATTTCTTTCATGAATGAATGGTACACCAACAACCATGTTACCAAACAGATAGAGAAAAACAGTATTCCCACTTACTATTCCAATTTGAATGCTGCACTTACCCAGGTATAGGTGTTTATCAATTTTATTTCCCTCACTGAATCATATAACCATCCTTGAACATATGAACTTAATGGATATATGCAGAACATTCCACCTCCTACAACATAGTATATATTCTTTTCAGCAGCACATGATATTTTTACCAAAATAGATCACATACTTGTCCACAAAGCCTGCTTAAGTAAATATAAAAAATAGAAATTACTCCATGTATACTATCAGACCACTGTGCAATCAAAATAGAAATCAGCAAAAGAAGAAATCTGGGATAAGGCAAACCTCCAGCAAAATTAACAATATACCCCTAAACAAACACTGGGTCACAGAAAAAAGAAAAAAAAAAAGAAATTTAAAATTTTCTAAAAGGTGATAGCAGTGATGGTACAACTCACTGAAAACTCTGAGACACTATGAAAGCAATTCTTAGAGGAAAATTCATTGTTATCAACACTCACATTAAACTGAGAAAGCTCAAACAGTCAACCTTATGAGAAATCTGAAGATACCTGAGAAACAAAAAACTAGCCCCAAACTGAATTAAGGAGTAAAATTATTAAGATGACAGCAGAAACTAATGAAATTGAAAATGAACAAAAGAACTCAAATAATCAATGAATTGAAGAGCTAGTTCTTTGAAAGAATAAATAAAATAGATAACCCCTTCATCAGATTTACCAAGAGAATGTAAGAAAAGACGCACTTCATTGCAATTAGAAATAAAAAAAGTCAGTGATATGTGGGACCTGTAATTCCAACACTTGGGAGACTGAAGCAAGAGGACCACCTCAAGTTCAAGGCCAGCCTGGGCTGCATAACAAAATTCAAGGCCAAACTCAACTACAAAATGAAGCCAAACCAAAGCAAAAAAATAAAAAAGGTGAAATCACAACAGACACTGGAAATTCAGAAGATAGGCAATAACTACTTCAAAAAATTATAAGATTCACAGACATATATGAACTACCAAAACTAACCCAAGAAGACATAAAGATCATTAACAATCCAGTAACAATGAAATTCACAGAGTAATAAAGAACCAACAAACCAAAAAAGCCTAGAATCTGATGGATTCACTATTGAATACTACAAAACCTTTAAGGATGTTATATTACCAATACCCATCAAGCTCTTCAAACAAATTAAAAGGAATTGAGTGCTCCCAAACTTTTATGGTACCCAGAACACTTTGATTCCCATGAAAGATAAAGACCAAACTAAGAAAGAAAACTATAGGCCAAACTCCTTAATAAACACAGATGCAAAAATTCTCAATGGGTTATTAGTAAATAGAATGCAGCACTTTATCAAAAAGATCATACATCCTAATCAAGTAGGCTTCATCCCAGAGAGGCAAAGATTGTTCAACATATGTAAGTCAATAAATGTAATACATCACACAAATACAAGGTTGAAAATCATACAGTCACATCAATAGATGCAGAAAAGTCTTTTGACAAAACTCAACACCCCTTCATTAAAAAAAACCTGAAGAAAACAGGTATAGAAAGATTATACCTTAATATGATAAAGGCTATTTATGACAAACTAATAGCCAGCATCACACTAAATGGGGAAAAATTAAAGCATTGCCCCTAAAATCAGAAACAAGATAAGGATGTCCAATATCTCCCCTTCTATTCAACATAATACTTGAAATATTAGCCAGAGCAATCAGGCAAGAGAAAAAAAAGGCATACACATAGGAAAAGAAGAACTCAAATTAACATTGTTTGCAGAGGACATGATATTCTGCATAGAAGACCCAAAGAATTCCACCAAAAACTCTTAGAAGTAATAACATACTTAAGCAATGTAGCAGGATACAAGATCAACACACAAAAATCATTAGCATTTGTGTACACGAACAATAAACAGGATCAAAACAAAATTATGAAAATAATAACATTCACAATAGATTCAAGAAAAATGAAATACCTAGGAATTAACCTAATCAAGGGCATGAAAGACCACTACACACAAAACTACAGTACTCTGAAGAAGGAGGCTGAGGAGAACATCAGAAATATGTTTTCTGCTCCTCGATAGGTAGAATCAATATTGTCAAATGGCCATACTCCCAAAACTTTTATACAGACTCATGTAGTCTCAGGCAAAATGCCAACAGCATACTTCATAGCTCTTGAAAAACAATCCTAGGATTCATATGAAACCAGAAGAAACCCAGAAGAGCAAAACCAATATTGGGAAACAAGAGCAAAGCAGGAGGCATAGCAGTAACTGACTTTAAGCTATACTATAAAGCAATCATAAAAAACAAACGACGACGACAGCAAAAACATGGCACAGTACTGGAGCAAAAAATAGACACGTGGATCAATAGAACAGAATCAAGGACACAGAAACTTCTCCAGACACAGTCAGTTAGTCAAAAGCATATGTTGGAGGAAAGACATCCTTTTCATGTGGTGTGCTTACAAAAAATGGTTGTCTGTGCAGAAGATTGAAACTGAAATTTTATCTCTCACCATATACTAAATTGAAATCTAAATGAGTCAAGGATCTAAACATTAAAACAGAAGCATTAAACCTACTGGAAGATAAAATAGGGAAAACACTTTAAGACACAGATGTAGGAAAGAATTCTCCAATTTCAATCACAAAGGAAAGAATGGCGAGAATTAACAAAGGGAATTATATCAGAATAAAAAGCCTCTATTCAGCAAAAGAATCAGTTCAGAGTGATGAGACAACCTACAGAATGGTAAAAAAAATTTTGCCTATAAGAGGACTAAATTAAGAATATACAAAGAACAGAAAAATATTAAACCACCTAAAATTAATGATCCAAATGGGCAAGAGAAATGGACAGACATTTTGCAGAGGAAGAAATACAAGTGGGCAATAAATATAAGAAAAAATGTTCAAGCCGGGCGTGGTGGCGCACACCTTTAACCCCAGCACTCAGGAGGCTGAGGTAAGAGGAGCGTTGTGAGTTTGAGGCCAGCTTGGGATACAACATGAGCACAAGGCCTGCCTGAGCTACACAGTGCAACCCTACCTCAAAACAACTAGGGCCGGGGAGTTTGGCTCAATGGCTTAAGCGCCTGTCTGGCAGGCGCCAGGCTGTGAGTTCGATGCCTAGTGCCACCACAAAAAAAAAAAAAAAAAAAAAAGCTCAACATTTCTGGCCATTACAAAAATGCAAAACTGCTAGCATGGTGACTCGTGCCTGTAATCTCAGCATTTGGTAGGCTGAGGCAGGAGGATCACCATGAGTTCAAGGCCAGCCTGGGCTACACAAGTAAGTTCGAGGCCAGCCTGCACTACATGGCAAATCCCTGTCCCAAAAAAATCAATCAATCAATCAACCAATCAACCGACCAACCAACCAACTAAAAGGATAGGGTCTTCAGAAAGAATGGCAATCATTAACAAATCAAACAATAACAAATGCTGGTGGGGCTGTGGTGAAAAAGGAATCCTCCTTCATTATATTTTCTAATTGTACCTCTTTTCCAA
Source organism: Dasyprocta punctata (assembly GCA_004363535.1). Classification (NCBI taxonomy): domain Eukaryota; kingdom Metazoa; phylum Chordata; class Mammalia; order Rodentia; family Dasyproctidae; genus Dasyprocta; species Dasyprocta punctata. The sequence continues at coordinate 13,975 of RJWM01037310.1, forward strand.
ATATGCCTTAAATCTGGCATTCTTTATAGCAGAATAGTACGCTGTTACATATAGATACATATTCTCTTTATTCAATAATCTGTTGATGTATGATATACAGGCTGTTTCCAGGATTTCACTATTATGAGTTGTGCTGCTACGGTATGCATGTATCATTGTAGTAAGATGTCTTAAATTCTTTGGGGGAAGATACCTAGAAGGGAAAGAGCTGGGTCATATGGAACTTCTAATTTCAGTTTCTTTGAGAAATCTACATACTGACTTATGTAATAATTGTATTAGTTTATATTCATCTTAAAAGTATATTAAAGGGCTGGGGATACAGTTCAGCGGCACTGTGCCTACATGGCAAGTACAAGGTCCTGAATTCAATTCCCAATACAAAGGAAATAAAATGTACTAAAGGCCAGTGTGAACTACATGGTAAAACTCTGTCTCAAAAAACTGAAAATTAATTACTTAATTTTTTAAAAAATGAATGCAGCAAAGAATACCTATACACATACAAACATAGCATATTGGGACTATGAAGCAAGGAGAAGTCACAATTTCAAGGTCAAAATGAGCAATTTAGCAGGACTTTATATCGATAGGCAACCAAGATAAAATCAAAAGCATATTTTAAATGATCCCTGGAATTCAAGTAGCAATAGCACAACTTCACTGAAATAGAAGTAAAAATAGTTAAATCAATATTATATAGGTAGATTATCGTAGTTCCAAATTTTAACTAACTTCAGAAATGCGAAGTACAGATGATTCATTCTAAGTCACTTAATAATCTTCATGCACTAGGAGTTAAGATATTTTTAGACCATTCAAAAAAATAGAATAAATGTTTCCAAACAGATAAGCTTTACAAAAATTCTGTTAGAACATATGTAATCCATTTACTAAGTATAGATACTGTTTCAATTGTAATACAGCAAAATTAGAAGTTGTAGATAGTGAATAGATCTACAAATCCCATTTGTTTGCATTTCTCAGTGCCAGGTAGGGGAAGGGAATCCAGGGCTTCACGTCCCTAAGCATAAGTTCTACAACTAAATCACATTCAGGTCACCCATGAGGAATTTGTTTGTGTGTTTGTTTTTTGAGACAAGGTCTCACTACGTAGTCCAGGCTGTCCTTGAATTCACCATGGGGCCTTCGCTGGCCTCAAACTCATGGTGATCCTCCCGCCTCTGCCTCTCAAGTGCTGGGATTACAGGCACGCACTACCATGCCTGGCCTGACCTATGAATTTTTGATGCAAAATTCCTTCTTAAATAATTTTTTCTCTGAAACATAAGTCACAAAATAAATTTTGAATTATTTAGAAATAGTTGATAATTTAAGAAAATTGTCAAAGTTTGAAATAAACTTTCAGCTTAAATATAGAGGTTTTAAGAAATATGTTTAGCAAAACAGTTCATAAGAAAATTACAACCACTAATTAATAAAACTGACATTAATGATCTTAAAGTAGTGAACAAGACAAGGAGCAACACGGCAGGTTTAACAGCAAAACGCAGTATGATAATGAGAAATAGTTGCCAAAATCATTGATATTTTAATTTCTGAGAAATAGTCACTGTGTGGTCCATGCTGGCCATCCAATTTTGATCTTGTCAATCAGCTTCTAGAATGTTGGAATTACATGATCATACTTCTGCACCTGGCTGATCAAGGATATTTTAAGATAAAAGTACAATTAAATTATCATTTAATGAACTTTAGATAGTAAATATAAATTCTTAGTGATATGCATTATTTCAAACATGGTATATGAACAAGAGATTGTGCAGAATTCAGCAAGTTGGCAACCAACTTAAGTGGCAAACACGAAGTTTCCTTTCATAAATTCATCTCTCGATTCAGTTATAGGTGCTTCCATAAAATTTTAATATATAGATTAAGATGAGCTATGTATATACACCAATGCCTCATCATGAATATACGTTATGTACATAAAACACACACTAATGCAACCATTATATTAAAAAAAGATATGCTCAGCTAGACAAAGTCTCCCATATCTAATAAAAAACGGGGACAGGAGAGCCAGTTATGCTGGTGCATACCTGTAATTCCAGCACTTGGGAAACTGAGGCAGGAGGACTGCCATGAGTTCAAGGCCAGCCTGAGCTACAGAGTGAGAACCTGACTATACATACACACATACGTACAAAATATCTGCAGAAATTTCATCAAGTTAGTGTGATCTTTACCTAAAACCAGGCAACATGTTTACAAGAAAAGGCTGTAACACCTATCCTATTCAGACTTTTTTGCCTTTTTGAGACAGAGTTTCACTTATGAAGTTCAGGTTGGCTTTGAACTCACTTTGTAGCTCAGGCTGACCTCAAATTTACAGTGATCCTCCTGCCTCAGCCTAAAGAGCACTGGGATTACAGGTGTGTGCCATCATCCCAAGACTGTGTGACGATTTTTAAAGGCAGGATAAAACATTAAATAGTAAATTACAAAAGTTGATTAAAAAATAGCTTGTCATCTTGCCAGGAAGCTAAGTGGTAGCATCGGTTCCTAGCATACCTGATGCCCTAAGTGCAATGTGAAGTACTATATACACACAAACACAAACAGATACATACTTACACATGCACACACACACACACACACACATTCAGACAGCCACAATGCTATAATTAAGTGATGTTTGTATATTTTATTAAATATTGGGGAGAGTCCAGCATTAGTGGCTGTGTGTGATGGTGCTTGCCTGTAATCCCAATACTCGGAAGGCTGAGGGAAGAGGATCACTTCAAATTAGAGGACAGCCTGGGTGACAAAATGAGTCCAAGGCCAGCCTAAACTGCATAGCAAAACTCTGTCTCAAAAAGACACAAAAAAAGGGATAGCTCAGCATCAGAAACATAAATCAACAAAGAAAATCTCATATAGTTATTTGACTGTTAGCATAAACTGTTTCCTAAATCTTAGTTTCTATTAATTATTTCTTAGAGGTCTCTAATAATAAGCCAAAAGGGATTAACAACTAGATAAAACACATATACCACGAAACTAACATATAGGACTCTAAATGGAGACACTCTACGTTCTTTTGTGATCAGAAAATAGTCAATGGGATATAGCTGTTGGGCCAAGCTTGCGGACAGAACCAGGGTCGGGTCCACGTCACGCGCGGTGCCCAGCACAGCTCCCTGGGACCGGGAGGCCTCGGCCCCCACCCAGTAAAGGAGGAGACTCCACCTGCACACCCCGGGAGGCCGCCCTTCCTTGCTGCGTGCAGGACCCAACCTACGGGGTCCCGCGATCCTCCACGCCGCAAGAGTCAGTGCGAACCTCAGGGAAACGCCGGCCAGCCGCGCAGGACACAGAGGTACACAGATTCCAGAAGAAAATGACAAAACGAAAGACCAAGAGGCAGTCTCAGTCCCCCAGCCCACAAAGAACAAACCCAAGAGATACTGAAATGGAAGACAGTGGGAGTCACACAAATGGACTTTCTGAAATGATAGAAAATGCAATAAAGAAACAGCTTGATGTAGCTATAGAGAAAATCAAATCAGAAATATTCTCTCAGC
>RJWM01037311.1:0-17623 GCA_004363535.1 Dasyprocta punctata
ATATAAAAATTAAAGAAACATCAATTATTATACTAATAATTGGCAATTCTAGGCAGTGTGTACTTGACACTTTAAAAATTATAATTCAAGTATTTTTATTTTCTGTATTTTCTGTATCTTTTCTCCAATTTTAAAAAATGTAAAAATGCTTAATTGGGAAACAAATTTCAGAAATTAACTAAAAATCGCCTGTAATCCTAGCACTTGGGAGGCAGAAGCAGGAGGATCGCTGTGAGTTCAAGGCCAGCTTGGGCTACAAAGTGAGTTGAAGGCCAACCTGAACTGCATAGTGAGACCCTGTCTCAAAAAAAAAAAAGAAGAAAGAAAAGAAAAGAAAAGAAAAGAGTAAGACGTGTTATGCACAGATACCAATTCCTCACAAGGACTGTAATTATTATGTAATACAAATGTGTACTCGTAAAATAAAAACTGAAAAAAGTGTAAAACGGCATTATCTTGCTATTTATAAAAACAAACCATACATACTTAAACATCAGAAAGGCAACTTACGTAAAATACTACAGTAAAAAGAAAATAATTTTAAAAATCTTAATGTTCAAAGTGTAAAGTTCAGCCTATGTGTAAAAACTGGTAACACTTAGTGATCATTATTTCAGAAAATTCTTGAGAAATACGAATGGAAAAAAATTTTCCAGTTAATAGAATGAAGAAAACATTCACCTCAAAAACAATTGACAATGCCCAGCAGGTTAATCCATAAATAAAACTAATCTAAACGTCAAAAGATGAAAGCAAATGTCAATAACTGTATATTATATAACCTTCCACTCAGAAATCCCAAGAAAGTTCAAAGAACTGATGATTAGAATTAATTGGAACACTAGAAGGCGCCCCGCCCCCCGAGCCGCCGCCCCGCCCCCGCCCCGAGCCGCCACCCGGCCCCCCGCCGCCCCGCCCCCAAGCGCGTGCGCGTTCTTGGCGCATGCGCGTAGGACAGCAAAGAAAAAATATGGCAGTCCCTAGGTTTCGGACCCCGCTGTATGGGCACGTGGGTCGTGGCGAATTCAACGACGTGTACGAGCCCGCGGAGGACACGTTCCTGCTGTTGGACGCACTGGAGGCGGCGGCGGCCGAGCTGGAGGGGTGCGAGGAGGGCGAGGGCTCCTGCAGGAGAGGGCTTGGGTGTCTTGCAGAGGCGGCGGCAGAGGGCCAGCGAGATGACCGTGGCCCACCTCAGCCAGAGGGGGCGGCTCGGCCCACTTGCCGGTGATTGACAGCACAGCGCCGGAAGGAGGATTTGCTGGTACTCCCTCGGACCAGGGCGCTAGGGACCAGCGTGCTAGGGATCTAGCTGTCTGCCAGTGTCACTGTGAGCCCCGTGCTTCCCTACCTCGCTGTGCTGTAGCTGTTGATTTGAAGAATACCTAGCCTTAAGAGCTGCGGTAGTGTAATGTGCATTCGGAAACGAAATTATCCGGAAACATTGCTTCTTTTTAACATTAAATCTGTAGTTAAGTCACATGTAAGTCACATGGCATTATTTGGTTTACTCCGCACGGGACAAGCATCCTCTAGCAACGGAAGGGCACTAAAGTGAAAGGTGGTGAGGCGACGGAGCGCGGGAGTATTTAAAACCCACGCAGTGTATTCTGTAGCAACAGGCCTTAGCCGCAAGTGGCACTGGAGCCCTGAAAATGTGGCTGGTGCCACTAAGAAACTTCATTTTCCATTTAATATAAACAAATACTGTAATCAATTGCAGCTAGCCTATACAGTCCACCCTAGTCCCTTGATTTGAAGTGTTTACCATAAAACTTTAATCATTAAAAAATTACCTGCCTTGTAATTTTTCAACGAATTTTGGGGTCAGATCTATTTAATAAGACTTGAACTGGTTTTCCTAAGTTTGAAGCAAACAACTGTCGGGATTCAAAGATCTATGTTGCATTTGTTTAGACTTCATACTGAGTCATATTTTTCCATGCATGAAATTCTCCACCTCTTAAAACTAGTTTTAATCATAGAAGATGGAACTTTTGAATTTACAGGAATATAGTGTGGAATACTGTTTTATAATGTCTTTATTTTCAAGATATCCCAGAAAGATTTACAAGCACAAATTGTATTGCAACGTATGCTATAAAAGGAGCTGATTTTTTTTATAAGCTGTGGCTACTTCCAGTCTTGGAATTCATGTTATTTATGGGATCATGATATTTTCAGCGAGAAGCCACTTAGTAAGATTCACAGACCTTACTGTGGCCCCTTAAAAGATTGTCAGATGTGTGGGCTGCTTCCACGGTTAGAAAACCCTATAGTTTTTTGGGGATAGTTGTTTGAAGAGTTCAGTGCTAGACAGTACCCTAAATTCTATCAAAATCAACCTTTATAATAAGACTAATAAGTGCTTTTAGTGCATGTATAACATTATAGACACGGAGATACATTTAATTGAAAAATAAAACACTGTAAAGCAAAGATTTTATTCTATAGCATTTCAGATTTTCAGCGTTGTGAAATCAGGTACTCAGTTTCTCAATTCAGCATACAGCTGTACAAAAAGGAATTTTTTTGTTGCTCCAAATTATTAGAATAGAGGATAGTTTTCTCCTAAGTCACATCATTAGATTTATCAAGAGTAAGTACTTAAGGCCGGGCGTGGTGGCGCACGCCTTTAATCCCAGCACTCGGGAGGCTGAGGTAGGCGGAGCGTTGTGAGTTCGAGGCCGGCTTGGGCTACAACGCGAGTGCAAGGCCGGCCTGAGCTACATAGTGCGACCCTGCCTCAAAAAACCAGGGCCGGGAGTTTGGCTCAGTGCCTTAAGCGCCTGCCCTGGCAAGCGTGAGGTTGTGAGTTCAATCCCTGGTGCCGCAAAAAAAAAAAAAAAAAAAAAGAGTAAGTACTTAAAAATGCTAGAGAAACTTTTCCTGAATAAATTTTGTAATAATACAGTACCATTTTAGGTCATACTGAAAATCTCTTTGTGAAAAGGGAGGGTATCCTTCATAATAGTCCCAACCCAAAATTAACACAGTTTCATAAATTTTATGTAATGTTTTGTTGAAATTAAAACATTCCCCTATTGTAATATGTAACTGGATTTACCATTTATTGGACACCCAAAATATTAGCAATTCTTAATTATACAGTATTAAGCACATAGTCATTGTCAAAAATCCCAAACTTTTAAAAATTTCAACTTTGGTGTTTTCCTAAATTTGTGAGTATTGATGCTGGAGAAATACATTATAGCTACCATGTGAGCTATTTTCTGTAAATTGTGTTTTGATATTACTGTACTAATAATTTATTTTGCTGGGTTTTTTTAGAGTGGAAATATGCCTTGAAGTGGGGTCGGGGTCTGGCGTGGTGTCTGCATTTCTAGCGTCTGTGATAGGTCCTCAGGCGTTGTACATGTAAGTAAGTACAAGTAAGCCCTTGATGCCAGGCTGCTTTGAAACAGTTCACATTTGGTACTCAGTACATTTTAAATTGAAAGTTTTGTCCCGGTATCATCATTTCTTTGGGACTTGATGCAAAAACTAGAACTTGTTGATGCCACTCAACTCCTGATTCAGTACTCTTTCAGCCAAAGCAGTATTTTTAGTACTCATCATTTTTAGTACTTATCACACATTCCAGAATCAATTAACAATCAGTACTGAGGCACCAGTGTATATAGTAATTCATCTAGTTATCCACTGAGAGATTCACTATGAATGATTGAGCAAAATAATTGTTTTAAGTAGATGATATATATCTGAAAGTGTAAACATAGACCCAGACTGCAAATTATGCATTCTTCGGAATAATTATTTCATTGTCAGAACCATTCCTTCATACTGTATAGTGGTAGAAACAACATAGTTTTAGGTCATTTCTGGATTTGAATCTTTTTTAGGTAAATAATTTAGCTATAAAAAAATGAAAAGTTACTTAAATTTCTTCATAGCAAATTTGAGAAAAAAATTAAAAATCATCAATAGAGTTTACCACATATAATCAATGTATGTGTCCTTTGGATTTTTTTTTCCCTGTGTTTTTCATTTATGAGCATGTTCATATCTACAGTTTTTAAATTTCATTTTTGGTGACTTCGTAGTATCATAGTTAAATACATTCCTTCAGAGGTGTGCATGTGTATGTATGTTCTGTTGCTCAGTATAACCATCTTTTGTCACTACAGTAAATGTTTGGTTTTTTCTTTCCCACTTTTAAAACATTCTTCTTTCTACATCCAGTCTGAGTAGAAATAACAGAACACTCCATGAATTATTCCATAACAGATTCGCCTCATGGACATAGGATATAGTTTTCCCCTTTCTTTGTTCTGGTTATAGGTGCACTGATGTCAACCCAGAGGCCGCAGCCTGTACCCTGGAGACAGCACGCTGTAACCGAGTCCACATCCAACCGGTCATTACAGATTTGGTGAGCTGTTCATCCTTGTCCCATAGTACTCAATTCCCTGTTCAAATAAATTAAGAGTCTAGATGTTGTAGGTCAAAGAAACATTAATAATTAACTTGATTTGGAGCCAGTATACATTAGACACGAATAAGTTCTTGACTCACACAGCATTCAACAAAGTCAAGGAGATGGAATCAACAAAAAGGAGGAATGGGTCCTGGGCAGGTGAAAGCGACACCTAGGGAAACACTGTTTTATTTTTAGAAGTTAACATTATACATGGTTTTTGGGGGCTTTGGGGGTTTTTTGTTTGTTTGGTTTTGGTTTTTTTTTTTTTTTTTTTAACAGGGTTTCACTATGCAGTTCAGGCTGGCCTTGAACTCACTTTGTAGCCCAGGCTGTCCTCAAACTCACAGCAATCCTCCTGCCTCAGCCTCCCAAGTGCTGGGATTACAGGTGTGAGCCACCACGCCCTGCTATAAGACAAGGTGTCTCTGAGTAGACCAGGCTGGTCTTGGACTCAATATGTAATCCAGGCTGACCTTGAACATGTAGCAAATCCTCCTGCCTCAGCCTCCTAAGTGCTGTGCTTATAGGTGTGTGCCACCTTGTCCGGCTAACATCATGCTTTTTTTTGTTGTTGTTGTTACCGGGATCAAACTCACAACCTTGCACTTGCCAGGAAGGCGCTTATGCCACTAACCTAAATTTCAGGCCCTGTTTTTTGAGACAGGGTCTCACTGTGCAATTCAGGCTGGTCTCGAATTCACAACAAGCCTCCTGCCTCAGCCTCCCGAGTGTTGAGATTAAAGGTGTGTGCCACCATACCCAGCTAACATCATGCATTTTTAAATTGCAGTTGTTAAGCTATTTTAACACAGAGCCTTCACAGTGAGCTAGTAACACTTGGAAAAATGTTTAATTTTGTGAGTTTTTGTTTTAGTTATAAACATGAAATGCCTTTTTATAAGCAAAAGTAATAAAAGCGTGGACTGGGGGCTGTAAGAAATAAGTACTTCTTGATCAGTATTATTTTTCCTACACTTGTAAGGATAGCTCACTTTCCTATGTTAAATTTACAGATTATTTCGTAGCTCAAAAGGAAATTAAGTCAAAGACACAAAAAGAAATTTTCATAGTACTAGATATTGTTATTGCTAATAAAAACCAAGAGTATTGGATTATGTGAATTGTGTGACATGATGCAGTGATTTTAAAATTTTTAGCTCATTTTCTTAGTATGTCCACAATTAATATTAAATACATGTTTTTGATAAAACAGTAAAACTTTTAGATAATAAATTCAGAATAAATGTATTAAGAATAAATGTATTTTTAAAACAGATATAGAAGCTGAGATGAAGTATATTTTTGAAAGTCACATAGTTAATCAAATGGTAAAGTCTAGATCTTCTGAATCCAAATCTAGAAATCCGACAGCTATTTTAGCATATGCCTTGTGATTGACCATGGCAGAATCAGTTAAAGTTCACCATGATGATAGTCAATTTACAAACTCTTGAAGCCTGACATGGTGGCCCACACCTGTAGTTCCTAGCATTGAGGAGACTGAGGCAGGAAGATCACCACAAGTTGAAGGCCACCCTGGGCTACATAGTATACTCAAGGCTGTCTGGACTACATCGCGAAACCCTGTCTCATAAACAACCAAACAAAAAAAAAATTTATTTTTTTTACAAACGCTTTCAAACTCTTTACATTTGCCTGTATTCAGAACATGAGCATCCATTTTTTCACAACTCTAATAAACTCATTGTTTTGGGTAGTTGAGTTTACCTATTTAAACAGTAACATTTTCAATGTATTTTTAGTTTTAAAAGAGGGTCTTTGAAAGTATACATTTCAGTCCCTGGGGATGTAGCTCAGTAGTAAGTCCTTGCATAGCATGCATGAGGCTCTGGGTTTAAAATAAAAGCATACTGTGTACTTCTTTGCATACTTAATATATACCAAACTTAATTTTACCTTTTGGGCACTTGACAGTGGGGGGCTTTATTTATTTTTGTTTTGTGGTACTAGAGAGTAATCCCAGAGTCTTCAAACTGTATGCTTAGCTTTTTTTATTTTTATTTTTGATTTGTAAAAACAGGGTCTCTTAAAAAATCATCAAGTTGCCCTAGTTGGGCTCAAACTTGGGATCCTCTTACCTCAGCCTCCCAGACTGGTGATATTACAGGAGTGAGCCACTATGCCCAGCTATGATTTTACCTTTTACTGATTCATCAGTAGCAATTAACATTCTGTTCTACATACAGTAATGATTAATACCTATTAAAATGTATCTACTTTTACACTAAATGGCTGAAGTCTGCAGTGATTTTGAGGTTTTTTCTTCTCTTTATCTTTTCCTTTGTTTTATCATACTTCACTGTTACTATTTATAGAACTTTTCCTGTGCTTTGTGAAAGAAAGCTGAATAACCAACTTAGTTTGAGTTGTATTTAAATTAACATCCAGGAAGCCGGGCATGGTGGCGCACGCCTTTAATCCCAGCACTGGGGAGGCTGAGGTAGGAGGAGCATTGTGAGTTTGAGGCCAGCTTGGGCTACAACATGAGCGCAAGGCCAGTCTGAGCTACATAGTATGACCCTGTCTCAAAAAACTAGGGCCAGGAGTTTGGCTCGGTGGCTTAAGCACCTGCCTGGCAGGCACGAGGTTGTGAGTTCGATCCCCAGTGCCACAAAAAAAATTAAATAAATAAATAAATAAATAAAGATCCAGGGGCTATGAATAAAGTCTGTGTTCTGCTGTTGGATTTAAAATTTTTTGCAAGAGACCTTTTTTGCTTATTTTCCAATTCTTGGAGATGACCCAAAGCTGTGAAAATATCCAAAGGCTAAATATGGATGGGTGAGACATGTCAGTAATTCTGAATTTATGTCTACTCCATAGTGACTTTCTTACTTAAACCCAGTTTTTAACTCCAAGATTGTTTGCTTTTTAATTTTAATTTTTCCTTTTACTTAAAATTCAGTACTACAATGATCATTATTCTATCGTATCTCAGGGGCCATCATAAACAGTTGCAAAACAAATTCTAGTTTCCTTACCCAATATTGCTGAAAAAAATTATATTTTGGAGTTCCTTTCTACAATATAAGAAATTTAAGTTCTTTATGGAATTACAAACAAAGCTCTTGGTTATTTCAAATGTGTTCCTTCACTCCACTGCTATTACTGAAGACAGTGGAGTGAATTACTTTCAAAAATTGTCATCTTTTCTCTTTGTAAATAAGAAAAAAAAATATTACTTATGTAAATGTCTCAAAAATATGACTAACCAATTCTTTTTGAACTCCAATTTTAACAGGCTTACTAGGATGATTAAAATGGAATTGCTTACAGAAACCTGGGTAAAATGGAAATTCTGAGATACTGTTTCATATTAATTTTGTAAGTAGCCACAGGATAGGTGCAATACTTAGGTAGTGTGGCTGGTACTAAGTGACTTTGAATCACAAAATGTGAATGTTAGACTAGCTCTCAATTTAGTGTGCTTCCTCCCACACACACACACACACATACATACTGCGGTACTAGGAATTGAACACAGGGCCTCCACAGTGAGCTACATTCTCTACCACTCCCCACCTGTTTATTTTTCTTTTGAGACAAGATCTCGCTTAGCTGCTAAATTGCCTGGGTTGGGCTTGAATTCGCAGTACTCCTGCCTCAACCTTCTGGAGCACTGGAATTGCAGGCATGTGCCAGCCCCAGTGCTTTTTCTTTAAAATTTACAAATGCTCCTTTAACAGAAAGGAGATGCCTGGTTGCTCCAAAACTGGCAAGCGTAATTGTAACATAATAGCACTTTTTGTCTGTATTGCATTTATTCCTGAGTCATTTTTATTTCCAGAAAGTATTACTGATTTTCCCTTTACAGTAGTAAATAGTAAGTGGGAAAGTCTCCCTTTACATTTAATTTATTTAACAAAAAGATACATTTAAAGAACAATTTCCAGCAATAGTCAGAAATTGCAGATATGAGAAAAATAAAATGCTAATAAAATAACTAATGTTTTGCATAGTGCCTTATAGTACTTTAATATTCTATCTCAAGAAAGAGTACAAAAGTCATGGATAAAAGTCAGACTGGAGGAAAATTGAAGGAAGTGGTCTAGAGGATGATGAAGGAAAATCACTTTTTACTTTACTCTTCCTACGAAGGCATCGAATGGCAAAATCAAACGTGATTTTTAAGTATTTAATTGAATGAAAAATACTTTAATAGCACATCGCTTCAAATGTACTTTCTTTAAAAAAATATTTCTTCTTGTTCTGTAGAAAATTGTACCCAGTTAAAAGTTTTTCTTTTTTCTTTTTGTAAAATGCCAAACAATTGTTTGTGTTGTCTCTAAATCAGTATATTCAGTGATTTCTTTCATGTTTCATTCTTTACAAGTAACTGAAGAAGTAAAAAGTCAGAAATTCCATCATCTACTGTGCTCTGTCCTTCAGATTTGTTTCTGTCATCTCATAGACCATTTCTCTTGGTTGGAGGGAATATTTAAGTTAGCAGGTATAGCTGCACATTTTTGTCCAAATCTATGCCAAGTACATGCTACAGAGTAAAAGCTCGCCTCCTCCTATTTCGTCTTCTGAAAATGAACCTAGAGTGTATGCCTGTGTGCTGTTGCAGAGCAGGGTCTTTGCAGAGTGTTTGTTTATTGTGATAAATAGTTACCTTAGTTCTAGTTAAATGCATATGACCTCCATCTGAATGAAACTGTAAGGATACTGTGTGTCTATTTCTGTACAGCTCTGTAACACTTCTGTTTCTGAAAGCATAGTATTTTTGTTTTAAGTGCTGGGATTAATGCAACCCTCATGTACTTGCTTAGCATGCTCCACCACTGAACTAGATCCTCAGCCCAGTAGAGTATGTCTAAAGATTTATTTATTAATTATTTAAATCACTGTCCAGCTTAAAACTCACTGTTGTTTAATATGTTTAGGTCAAAGGCTTGCTACCAAGATTGAAGGAAAAAGTTGATCTTCTGGTATTTAATCCCCCATATGTAGTAACTCCACCTGAAGAGGTAAGGCATACAATAAAACAAATTATTAATACTTTCAGCTATTTTGTTTCTAAACTAAAATTAACTTTATCATATGACATCAGTCAGTTGCTACTAATACAAACAGCTCTGATTGTCAGTATTCAGATACTGTTGGTAGACATAGGAAAGGAGCCTAAAGCTAATGTGATTCATGTCTGTCCTTAAAATCCTCACCCATATCAGGTTATGGTGTTTAAATTCATATATTCGTATGTCTGCATGTATCTGTCTACCTATTTATCTAACTTTTAGCATGAGTAATAAATTTATAAGGCAAAATATTCCTTTAAAATTTTTTTTTAATTAGTCACAAGTTCACATAGGCATTTTTTCTGGAAGTCTCAGGTTTCGTTCTTTCACAGTTATTACCAGAAAGCAGAAGATGAGATCAATTCTCATTTTAGTTAGGGAAAATAAATTACAGAAATACATGATTTTTTAAATCTTAATGGTAAAGAGATAAATCATATTAAACCTTTCCCAGGAAGGTCAAGGAAGACACAGTTTGATAATGGACAAAGATGAGCTTTCCTCTAATTATTGTGCTGATTTTGTTCTTTGATAATCATTGTTTGGCAATGATAATAATCGTTACACTCACCTCTGCGCCCAGATGAGACACATCCATTTGGCTGTTATTATCACTGGTGCAATTAGGCAACAAAATAGCTATTGCTATATTGACATATGAACCTGAATGAGAAGGAAGAAAGATATTGTCACAAGGTGAATAACAAGATGCTGCTATAAAAGAATACCACTGACAGGGTAACTTAGGAAGAAAAGAAATGTATTCCTCATAGTTCTGGAGACAGGGAAGTCCAGTGTGGAAGTGCCAGCATCTGCAGGGGGCCTTCTTGCTACGTTATAGTAGGTGGAGGGCAGCACATACCAAGAGTAAGAAAACATTCCTAAACTGAGCTCTCTTCCAGTTCTAGTAAAGACACTAATCCCATGACGGCACTCCACCCTTATGACCTCACCTAACCCTGTTTTCCTCCCAAATACCCACTGCAGAGTAACATCAATATATGAGTTTGGGGAGTGAGTTTCCAACATAAGGATTTCAGAGAGAGAGATTTCTACCATAGCATGAAGGAAATACAACTTAAAACTCTTTAGGAAAGCACTATGAGAATATCAAGAGTGATAAAAATACTGTAACCCGACAGTCTCGGCCACTGAGACCTAATTTAAGAAAAATCAACAATAAAAAGTTAAAGTTTATAAAAATGTTTATCATGTCTTTACTTCTGATGGCAAATAATGTGAACCTGTATATATAACAAAAGAGAAACAGTTAAACAAATCATGGTCAATGGAAAAAACAAAAGAATCTTGTACAGGTACAAATTCCCTATGATGAATGTGATCATTATGTAAGCCTAAAGTGAACCAATAAACTTAATTAATAAAAATAAATAAATCTGTCAGATTTGCAAACCTGAATGAAGAGGCAGTCCAAGGAACATAGTGATCTAAACGAGCACCCTTTTCTGGTGTGTTCTTAGCACTAAGCTGTTTGCATCTCCTGGGTCTTTCACACAGGTGGGACACACAGGTGACTGTGTAGGCAGTGCCTTCAGGTTTTCAGTCCCATTACAGAGAACCATTACCAGGGTTATCATGAGCTAAGCAATTAGCCAAAGAGTAGCGTTAAAATACAGCACAAGAGCAATGTTCTGGAGCTTAAAAACATTTTATAGAGTAAAACTTTAGGAAATAAATTAGAAGAGCATGTGGTCACTATCAAGACTTAAATCAGTGATTTGTAAACCAAATGAAAGAAGCGTTTCAAGTATACAGAGCATGCAGGTAAACCAGAGGAAATCACAAAGGTAAAAGACAAGATTAGAGACGAGACATAATACACAAATCACAGGAACTTGTTCTTACAAAAAGCTGTGACTGTATTTGCTGTGTGGCTGGAAACATGAAATGAAGTACTGTTACCTTATGCCTGTGTAAAGAATCAGGAATGGACACGATAATTGACCCAAGTAGCGGGCAAACAGGAGGCCATCAAATAGGCCCTTTCTGAAGTTGGAAACCACCCTTGAATAGCCCGTAAGAGTTTGGTTGGTGCCACGTGACCTTCCTGGAGGAAGCACATAAACATGCCTGAGCATCATTGGCGAGACTGGTGCAAATGCTGTTTCTTGAGGGCCATCTCTAGTGTAAGCAGATAAATGTGGCCAAGCATCCCTGGGGAATCATCACAAAGGAGTCCTGGGCCGGGAGTTTGGCTCAGTGGCTTAGCACCTGCTTGGCAGGCGCGAGGTTGTGAGTTCGATCCCCGGTACCGCCAAAAACAAAAAGAAAAAAACAAAGGAGTCCTAATCCATGTTCAGTGAGAGTGGTGAGCCAAGCCTGGCAAAGGCAAGCCACAGACAATCTTATTTGTTGAATCATCCAGAGAATGGGTTCCTCCAAAGTGAGGGGATAAACAAAGGAAATGAAAGACAGGTGTCCCAGAAGAGGGAATTCATTCCAGGACAAAAACAAGGGAGTACCAGGAAAGGGAAGTTCCATGACAAAAGTTTTCATTAAAAAAAGAAAAAGAAAGAAAGAAAGAAAAACTGGTAAGTTTCTTAGTATAATTAACATTGTAGAAAATTACAGTGAGTGGAGTGTATGCTAGATATATGGATGGACTTAGATTCAAAGAAAATTAACTAGACACAGTAAATGCCAACAACAGTTAAATAAAATATACTTTCCACTATCAAATCTTATACAGCCATTAAAAGAATGAATTAGAATTATACTAGAGAAAATGAAATTTCCCTAAGATACCAGTTGCATGAGAAAAGCAAGATACAAGCAAGTGTACGGACTATATCATTATAAAACATGGTTAAAGAAAAACTTGTGCATATAGAAGATGGGGTACACAGATAATCAAAACATGCATATAAACATTTTCCTTCTTTGT
Source organism: Dasyprocta punctata (assembly GCA_004363535.1). Lineage (NCBI taxonomy): Eukaryota > Metazoa > Chordata > Mammalia > Rodentia > Dasyproctidae > Dasyprocta > Dasyprocta punctata. The sequence goes on from RJWM01037311.1 coordinate 12,389, forward strand.
AAAATTGTATGTGCACATAACTGTAGATACAGATATAAAGGAAAATGGGGAAATACTTGCCATATTAAGTGAATAAAAGCACAAGGCATGATTATATATAAATAATAAACTAAAATATAGACAAAAGGCATAGAAGGAAATAGAAAAGTTACATCAGAGTTGAAGTATTCTTGACTGATTTCTTCAAAGTATTCTTTAATTTTGAATATATACTGGTAGTGATCTAAAGATTTTTAATATTTAATTTTTAATAAATTCATGTAGTTTGATTCTAGAATTCTATTTTCAGAAGGAAAATGTTGAATGTTCCTTTATATATTAACTGTTTTCCTTAAAAAGATACTTATGTTTCATACTTCGAGTGATACAAAAACAAGAAGCCAGATGCATTGGGATGTTTTGAAATTTTTTCTGGATAGATTCCTTCTAATACAAGCTTCTTTCTAATTTTTCTATAGTATGTATAGAATTACTTGTGTCTCTCAATTTAAACATTAATAGTAATGACTATTATTAAGTCCTTAGTGTGTGCAATGTTTTCAAAGCTTTATACTTCCTAACAGTTAATAAAAATGTTTTTATAATTTTTTCTAATTGCGGAGCCGGGAATTTAGCTCAGTGGCTCAAGCGCTTGCCTGGTAAGCACAAGGTTAAGTTTGATCTGTGGTACCAAAACAATAATAATAATAATAATAATAATTTTTTCTAATTGTAGCGATTGAACTATTAGTTTTCTAATTACACAGATAAAGGAAGAAACTAATTCAAAAAGACAATTATTAATTTGCCCAAGATCCCAGAAAGTAGGAAATTGTGGGACTTCAATTCAGCCTTACTCCCAGCAGTAAAATACTAAATACATAACTTGTTTGGTGATATTCTCTGTTGACAAGCTGATCTGTGACCTAAGTGAGACTTGAGTCCAAAGGAAACTATCTTTGTAATTGACTACAGGTAGGAAGTCATGGAATAGAAGCATCTTGGGCTGGTGGCAGAAATGGTCGAGAAGTCATGGACAGATTCTTCCCACTAGCCTCAGATCTACTTTCCCCAAGAGGATTATTCTATTTAGTTACCATAAAAGAAAATAACCCAGGTAATACAATCCAGCTTATTGTTTAACCATTTATTTTGCTGAAAACAAAAGTTAATAATGTAGAAGACTATAGTTGATAAAGTAACATGAGATATTAATGAACTTAATAACAAACAATACAGAAATGCATGTTAAAAAAAGAAGAGAGATTTTTAAGAGATAAGTTTTTTTGGTTTTAAAAATACTGTCTTCTTCAGCCAAGTGTGGTGGTGCATGCCTGTAATCTCAGTACTCAGGAGGCTGAGGCAGGAGGATCGAAACAAGTGTGAGGCCAGCCTGGGCTACATAGTGAGTGTGAGGCCATCCTGAACTACATAGACCCTTGTCTCAAAAAACCAAAAGTTAATGATAAAAGTATTATCCTCATTTTTGGAGTGAGTGCAGTTTTTCCACTCATAAACTAATATTCAAATACAAATGTTATGATTTCTTCTAACACTTCACCCTCAACATTGTGAATTTTTTCTCTACTCATGCCCTTGACAACTCTGCCACAGAGATTCTGTCACATAAGTGCTTTTATTGTGTAGGTGTTTTGGGGTTTTTTTGCATTTCTTTGTTTTTTTTTAATTTTTAAAAAATTTTTTTATTTTTTTACAAATCCAAAAGAGTAGTACCATAGGTCCACAAAGCAAGATGATAGGAATTTGACAATGGTTGCAATACTGCATATTGCTACCTTCAAAAGGGTTGCTTAGATTAACAGATATAGACATGCAAAATTAATATAAATATGTATCAACTGTTCCTTTTCAATAACCAATACATTTAAAAGTATAATCATTTTAGCCATCCTATGCATACACATATACATACAAACTTATGTCTAAGGAGAAAATTTTGAAAGCACCAGCAAAAACTAAAACTTCATCCACAAAAAAAAAAATTCATTTTTTTAAAGATTTCCAGACCTATTTTTTTTCAAGCAGAAAAAAATGAAATTCAAAAAGCAAAATTGAATCCAAATATCAAATAATAAACATTCTCATTTTCTTTTTCTCTAATTGACCCATGTGATTTTTTATATATACATAGGTTTTGTTTGAGTTCTTCAAACCAGTGCCACAATATATATATGTGACTTATTCAGTTCACTGAGAAGCATATCCTCACCATTCATCCATTTGAGGACAAAAATGTCTAGTTTGTTGTTCTTTATAGCTGAGTAGTATTTCCTCATGTAGAAATACCACAATTTTTTAATCTATTCCTCACTTGAGGGACATTTGGGCTGCTTACACGATCTAGCAATTATGAATTGGGCAGCGATGAACATAGGCGAACATATATCACTGTAATGAGATATTTTTAGTTCTTTTGGGAAGATACCCAGAAGGGGAATAGCTGGGTCAAATGGGACTTCCAATCCTAGCTTTTTGAGGAATCTTCACACTGACTTCCACAGAGGTTGCACCAGCCTGCATTCCCACCAACAGTGGAGAAGGGTTCCTTTTTGCCCACAGCCCCTCCAGCATTTGTTATTAGTTGATTTCGTAATACTGGCCATTCTTTCTGGGGTGAGGTGGAATCTGAGTGATACTTTCATTTGCATCTCTCGAATGGCCAGTGCTGTTGAACATTTTTTTACGTATTTATTTGCTGTTTGTACTTCTTCATCTGAGAAGTGTGTGTTCATCTCAGATGCCCATTTTTGAATTGGGTCTTTAAATCTTGGAGGACTGATTTTAAGTTCTTTATATGTTTTCAATATTAAATCTTTATCTGAGGGACAGCTGGCAAACAATGTCTCCCAAATCGTGGGTAATCTCCTCGCACTATTGGTGGTTATTGTATAGGTGTTTGTATCTTGGTTTTCCAACTACCTTATAACTTCACCATCTAGTCTCTTTTTCTGTACAACTCAAATTTGAATTTTTTTATCCTCAGCCCTCCAGGTCACACAAATCATCGTGATTACTACATTTCTTCTTAACTTTTTTTTCTTTTTCTTCTTTCTTTCTTTTTCACTGCATTTTCTTGGTTCAGTCATTTTGTTTTATTTTTGTATAAAAGGTTTTGCTTTTATACATAAGAAATAAGCTGCTGCTTTCTCATTGGCTCTCACTGAACAGTGTTGCCATTCATTTACCCATGCCTTCCTTGACTTCTTTCATCCAAAGGGAAGGGTATAGGGCAAAGATTAGGCCAAACAACTAAGGAATTTATCACTGGTGGTAATAATTGTAGTTAACGTTTCTGTTTGCCCCAAAGTAGGCTACCATTCAAACCCAACTAGTCAGTCAGATTACAACCCTCAATCCTCAGAGACAACTGAAAAGTATAGTGTGATCTGTCTGACGTTCATGTTCACTTTATTAGACATTCACTTGATTTACATTATTTTGTCAGACTAATAAAATTTTTAAATTGTATTTATCGTCTTATTAAAATACTTGGTAATCTTACACATCACCCAATGATATAATTAGATTTAAACTTTTTAAAAACTTTTTTTAATTCTCATTTAGAAGAAATTTTGAAAACATTGAAGACAAAAGGTCTGCATGGGACCACTGCACTTTCCAGACAAGCAGGTCAAGAAAGCCTGTCAGTCCTCAGGTTCACCAAGAGCTAATGAAAGTGTGCCAAGGACTACTGCAAACTGAATGCATTCAGCATATTCCGAAATTGAAGTCATTTCTCAACGAAGGAATTTTATCAGAAATTTGTTGTCAAGAAAGAAGTAGGAAGATGGTGCTTCCCTCTCACCAGGAAGTCAGGTCTACAGAAATATTTGTACATGTGCAAGTAAATGCGTGTAGTATGTTTACAATTTTAATTTTATATGTAAAGTTATACATGAAAAGATACTCATTTCAGTATTACTTCTAATAGCAAAACGAGGGAATCTTTCTAAATAGGAAGGAGATTGTTTAAAATAAATTATAGTATGTCTGTTTCACTAAATATATAGCCATTAAACACACATCAGGTCTATTTATAAAGAAGTAGAAGGGATTTGTGATATATCGTTAATGGAAAAGAGCAAGTTGCAGAAGTTTTATGTGGTATGTGTACCAGCTCCCCTCAATGAATGTATTCATCATGTACCACAAATGTACTAATAAATTTGAAATCATGAAAAAAGTCTTAAGAGACTTTGAAATTCTCAAAGACTGATACTATATTTTCCACCTCTTTTAATCCCTTAACAGTAGTGCATGGCACATGGTGAATAATTTTAAAACATGTTTCGAATTTTGTTTCGTGGTAAATCCTATGCTTTCATTATGATTAACAACTCCTTTTTGTCCTCAAAGGTCCCCTTCTGTCCCCAGTCACTTTCCTACACTCTCCCTAACTGACCTGCACTGGTTCAAAAGCCCACTGTCAGCCTCTTTGCAAGTTCCCTGAACAGTCCCTGCATTGCATGGAAAGTCAGATCCCCAGAAGCCTTGAGGATCTTGGTCTAGGATTTTCCTGCTTCTTCCACTTGCACCAGGTCACCCAGTCCCTCCAGCCTCCAGGGATCCTTTCTGTGTCACTGTTAAAGCAATGCTTTGCTCCTGCACTGCAGAAGCAGCCGAGTCAGAATGAACTTGAACTGCACGGCCAGAGCCAAATCTCATCCAAAATGGGGACCCGGACAGAGGAACTCAGCAAAGTCACTGCCTCCCACTTATCAGAACATCCTTTGCACTATAGGCCATTTTGTCAACTTCAAGAGATTTGTAGTCAGAACTCACAGCAAGCAAAGTACAATATAAATTCTTTTAACCATTGACCATTTATCTACACAATTACCGGATCCATTACTAGCAGTTGTAGTTGTATTAAATCAATAAAAAGTTGACTTTTCTTAAAAAAAAAAAAAAAAATGGGTCCTACCTCTGCTACACTGCCTTCACCTTCCCAGCCTGCACCTGTGCTCATCTGACAGCATACAAGCCTTGTTTACAGATAGCGCCGTGGCGCTATAGGTCCTCTGGGACACTTCTGCAGGACAATGGTGAAGGGGGATCTTTCCCAATAGAACTTGGAGCAGGCACCTAGTTTTTCACTTTGTTTGGAGGGGAAATGGTCAGGTACACGATTATACACCAAGTCATGAGTAGAGGCCATTAGTTTGGCCACACGGTCAGGGACTTGGGAGGGATATGACTGGAAATTTGATGAAGACTCTTGGGAAAGAGGTCTGT
>RJWM01037312.1:0-17475 GCA_004363535.1 Dasyprocta punctata
TTTTTGTTTTGATTTTACTATACCTGAGAATGGTCAACTATTGTGAAGATAACAAGATATATTAGAGTAGCTATAGTTTTCCTAGTATCCTGCTTTGAAGTTTCGTACCAGTTTTACTTTGTTTTGATTGACTTTGTTCTGTTATGTTTTGTTGGATTTTACTATCTTTAAAATAAAATTAATTAAAAAATAAAATAAAACAAAATGAAGTATAAGACAGGAGGAATCACAATCCTTTACTTGAAATTTTGCTGTAAAGCCAGGAGTTTGGCTCAGTGACTTAAGTGTCTGTCTGACAGGCGTGAGGTTGTGAGTTCAATCCCTGGTGCCACAAACAAAAAAAAAAAAAAAAAAAAAAAAAAAAAAAAAAAAGAAATTTTGCTGTAAAGCTACTGTGATTAAAACAGTATGGTACTGGCAAAAAAAACAGATCCAAAGATCAATGAACAGATTAGAAGATGTAGAAACAACTGCAGACACACTAAGCCACCTTATCTTTGACAGGGGTGCCAAACACATTCACTGGAAGAAAGTTAGACTCTTTAATAAATGGTGCTGGAAAAACTGGCTCTACGCATGCCAAAAATTAAAACTGGACCCATATCTTTCACGATGTACTAAGCTAAAATCAGAATCAATCAAAGATTTTTTTATTTTGTACCAGGGATTGAACTCACAATCTCGTGCTTGACAGTCAGGTGCTTATGCCACTGAGCTAAATCCCTGGCCCCAGGACCAAAGATCTTAATATTAAAACAGAAACATTAAATCTGCTGGAAAATAAAGTAGGTAAAACTCATGAAGACATTGGTGTAGGCAAAGACTTTATGAACAAAACTCAGATTGCACAGGAACTATCACAAAGAATCAATAATTGGGATCTCACCCTACTGAAAAGCTTTTGCACAGCAAGATAAACCATCAACAGAGTGAAAAGACAACACACAACATGGGAGAAAATGTTTGCCAGCTGTTCTTCAGACAAAAGATTACTATCGAGAATATGCATGAACTAAAAAAAAAAATCAGTCCTCTCAGATTTAAAGACCCAGTCCAAAAATGGGCATCTGAGATGAATACGCACTTCTCAGGTGAAAAAATACAAACAGAAAATAAATATGTGAAAAAATGTTCAACCTCACTGGTCATTTGAGAGATGCAAATTAAAACAATACTGAGATTCCACCTCACCCCAGGGAGAATGGTTAGTATCAAGAAATCAAGCAATAGCAAATGCTGGAGGAGCTGTGGAGAAAAAGGAACCCTTCTCCACTGTTGGAATGTAGACTAGTGCAACCACTGTGGAAATCAATGTAGAGATTCCCAAAAAAACTAGGACTAGAGGTCCCATTTGATCCAGCTATTGTCTTTCTGGGTAACCTCCCAAAAGAATTAAAAACATCATACCACAGCAATATATGTCCACCCATATTGATATCAGCACAATATATAGTAGCTAGATCCTGGAAACAACCTAAATGCCCATTGACTGAGGGATGGATAAAAAGGATGTAATATTTTTATACAATGGAGTACTACTCAGTCATAAAGAAGGACAACTGGAGACTTTTCAATTAATTTAATTTCATTTTTTTTTTGGTACTAGGGATTGAACTCACAACTTCGTGCCTGCCAGACAGGTGCTTAAGCCACTGAGCTAAATCCCCAGCTTTTTTTATTTTAAAGAGAACAAAACCAAGCAAAATAAAACAAAATAAAGTCAATCAAAACAAACCAGTGTATGTCGCACAGGACTTCAAGCCAATACAAAATCAGCAATGGTTACCATAATGCCTCTTGTTTTCTTCAAAATACCTGCAGATACCTTCAGATATAGTAAAAAATCAAACAAAACAGAACAGAATAGAGCCAATAAAAACAAAACAATGAATGCACAAAGGACTTCAAAACAAGATAATAGGATCAAGAAGCAATATGGACTGCCCTCTGAGATCCTGATCCCAGGACCTTGGAGGAGAACGAGTAGGGCCCTTCTGGGACCCCCGCCCAGCCCGTGCGGCGCAGGCATGGATCAGGAAGCAATATGGACTGCCCTCTGGGGTCCTGATATCAGGACCTTGGAGGAGAACGAGTAGGACTCCTCGCGGGACCCCCGCCCGGCCCTAGGACTCCTCGCGGGACCCCCGCCCGGCCTGCGCGGCACAGGCACGGATCAAGAAGCAATATGGACTGCCCTCTGGGGTCCTGATATCAGGACCTTGGAGGAGAACGAGTAGGGCCCTTCCGGGACCCCCGCCCGACCCGCATGGCCCAGGCATGGATCAGGAAGCAATATGGACTGCCCTCTGAGGTCCTGATCCTCCAGACCTTGGAGGAGAATGAGTAGGACCCCTCGCGGGACCCCTGCCTGGCCTGCGCGGTGCAGGCACGGATCAGGAAGCAATATGGACTGCCCTCTGAGGTCCTGATCCCAGGACCTTGGAGGAGAACGAGTAGGGCCCTTCCGGGACCCCCGCCTGGCCCGCGCGGCGCAGGCACGGATCAGGAAGCAATATGGACTGCCCTCTGGGGAGTCCAATCTTTAACGGAGAAGGGACTCACCACTTCACAGTGCACCTAACCTCTGAATTTGATTCAGTTCCCATCCGATTCACTTTGTGACTGGAATCATGGAAAGAATTAGGTTCACAAACTGAGAGATTTCTGTAGTTTTACTACTCTAAGGACAAATGGAAAAAAAGAACTAATTGGGGCCTATGTGTTTTAGAGGGAAAGTTTGAGCCACATTTGTCTTTTGTTAAATTGACATTTATCTCTCAAAATTGTTTCACAGTGGAAGAAATAATATCTAAACAGAATCACACTGATTAGCTCATAATTTTAATCATTTTTAATTTTCTGAAAAGAATTGCTATTCACATTGCAAAGGTTTGTGCTGGCTAACTGATTTGATTATACTAAAAGCTTCTAAAGGGTCCTTTGAGAATTTGTTTTCCTCATTAGAATTTTTTTTTTATAGAAGCAGTTAAAGGGAGAACTGATATGCGACTTGAAGTGTTGTTCGGAAAAGCTGACAACTCTCAGATGTCTTTTTAACTAGTAGCAGGCTCTGAGATCCAACTTTTTCATTGTTACACTGGAAGGTGGGGCTCAGGATCCCACGTTACTGTGAATTCCATTGGCCTCCACCAACCTCCACCACCTTGATGATTCTGGGAGCTGAAGATCTGTGTGGATGAAGATACCTTCACCTCTAGTAATAAATGGAAATGTAATAAAAAAAAAAAAACAGTAAATCCAAAATGGCTACCCTAATATATCTTGCTATCTTTGAAATAGCTGTCCATGCCATCAGATATAACAAAATCAAACAAGACAGAACAGAATAAAATCCAATGCAACAAAACAATGAAAAGGATACAGGACTTCAAAACAAGACAACAGGGAATTAAGAATGGCCACCACCTCCAGAAGAACATCCCCCACTAGATGCTACATTGCATATTGTTATCCTCTGAACAGATGATCAGACTACCGGCTTTAGACCTGCAAAGTCAGTGAAACACTAAACACTGCAAGCATTAAATTGTATTTTACCTCAGTCGCTATCATCGCAGCCTGTGTTTCTCCAGATCAGCTGCTCACCTACACAGAGCGGGGGTGTTTGGAGGTGGTGGCTCTTCTTGTTTCCCAGGCCACGTGGGAAGGGACTGACATCTAGCTCTCCCCGCAGTGGCCTGTGCATCGCACCGATTCACAGGAAGGGTTTGCTTCTTGTTGACTTCTTGTTCTCTTCCTCTGCAGTCTGCAAATGCACTGACTCATGGGAAAAGGTTGGTGTCTGGCTGTACCCACAGCGGCCCGTGCATGGTGCTGATTCACAGGGATGGCTTGCTTCTTCAAACTGGAGACTTTTATAGATAAATGGATGCAACTTGAGACCATACTCATAAATGAAACAAATCAGACACACATGTGTAAACATCGTATTGTCTTACTAGTGTGAGAAACGAAAAGAAACAGCATATGTATGTGTATATTAAAAAGATAGCTAAGATAGGTTTTTTTTTCTTTTCTTTTTTTGTTTTTTTTTTAGTACTGGTGATGGAACTCACAACCTCATGCCTGCCAGACAGGTGCTTACGCCACTGAACTAAATCCCTGGCCCTATTTTTTGAGACAGCGTCTCACTATTCAGTTCATGCTGAACTTAAGCTCACTTTGTAGCCCAAGGTGGTCTCAAACTCAATCCTCCTGCCTCAGCCCCCCGAGTGCTGGGATTAAAGGCATGCACCACCATGCCTGGCTTTTTAAGATAGTAATACTACTGATATCTCTGAGTTCACTAAAGAGAAAGATTTGTGTTGGTATTGTTTGGGCAATTGAAGGCAGATGTCTTGTCCTCTGGGTGAATGATTTGGGGATGATGATGTGCAATGTAGGTACCATTGTTGCCCCCAATTGATTGATGTGTTTTGAAGTTTTGTTTACTTTTTTCTCTTTGAAATAAAATGAATTTGAAAACAAACAAACAAACAAACAAACAAAAAGAAGTCTAAAAGTAGTAAAGGTATTAGAACCACAAGTAAAACTCAATGAAAAATACATTATGTAGATTTGGAAAACAACAAAATTCCTGTGCCTTCAGTAACTACAGCTGGGCAAAAGTCTGGCTGCTTGACAATCTGAGATGATTCACTAACATTTTTAAAGATTATGCTCTGGCAACAGAGATTCATCGACTTGCATTATATTATAAGCACAATCCCAGCTATACTCTATCATTTGCCACCCAGGAAGGGTAGAATGGCCCACTGCCTTGAGGATGTGATAAGGAGCCAGGGTCTCCCTGGGAATCTGGATGAAACGATAATGGGCTCTTGATGATTTGGCATAAACAAATTCTCCTGACCTCCTAGAGATAAAAATGCTTGGAGTTGGAATGGAAGAAGAACCCTGACCCCAGGCTTTGGGTTCCTGTCTCCAATGAAGAGCAGACTGGGTTGCACAGAGACACTTAGGTCTCCCATCTTTCTCACATGAAGTCAGAAAGGGGCCTACTAAGTGGAGACTGGTTTAAAACCCGCACCTCATTAATGAGGCTGTGGTGCCTCTACATTCGGTGTTGCCCAATTTCTATACTTCATTGGTACAGACTCCAGCCTAAGCCAAATGCTTTTCTATTTTAGTTCTTTTTTTTTTTTTTGGCACCGACAGTTGAACTCACAGCCTCGCGCCTGCCAGACAGGCACTTAAGCCACTGAGCCAAACTCCCAGCCCTAGTTTTTTGAGGCAGGGTTGCACTATGTAGCTCAGGCCAGCCTTGCATTCGTGTTGTAGCCCAGGCTGGTCTCAAACTCACAACGCTCCACCTACCTCAGCCTCCCGAGTGCTGGGATTAAAGGCGTGTACCACCATGCCTGGCTTCTATTTTAGTTCTTAAAGATGCTTTGTTTTGTGCTGTCTTGGTACCTGACAGACAGAACCTCTTTGCCTTTGAAAATCCACTAACAAGTCTGGTCCTCCCCAGGGGTTTCAAGGTAGTCCCCATCTTTTTGGCCTAGCCCTGGCATAAGACCTGCTAGAGTCTGAGAAAGGGCATTACCTGCTTACATTATGTAGGTGATCTGATGCTGGCCATACAGAGACCCAAGTATGGGAGGAAACTGAGTACCTCCTTTTCAGCCTCCCAACGTTATAAAGTGACTCAAGAGAAGGCTCAAATCTGCCAAGCCCAAGTTACCTTTTAGGGCTGCTCATTTCTCAGAGCAAAAGGGCACTAAGTTCAGAGAGAATCCAACCCATTCTGGACCTCCCTTTGCCCAAGATTAGCACATAGCTGAGAGACTTTCTGGAGGTGACTGGGTTTTGCAGAATTGGGGTCCCAGCATAGGCCAAAAAGCCCAGACCCTTCTTAAGAAGACCCAGGATGCAGGGCCTTACCACTTTGTCTGGAACGCGGAGCCCTAACAGGCTTTCTAGGTCCTGGGATGCCCAACTCAAGACACTACACTCTCTTCATCATGGAGAGACAGGTTCTCACTCAGTTCCTGGACCCCAGAAACCACACAGTAGTCTATTTAAGCAAGGAACTGGACACTGGGGCCAGTGGATGGCCAGGTTGCTTATGGGCTTTAATGGCAGCAAGCATATGAATTCCAAAGGCTTCCAGGGAGGACCCTTATACCAGCAAGTCCCTCCATGATATCGGGAGACTTGACAGTGCTCCTACCTGTGGGACTCAAATGGGCCAGAAATACCCTCAGTTTTTAGGGACTGTCTTCCTTTGAACTCCTGTATGGGAGACTTTTTCCAGAAATGATATCCTATTCAATGAGGAATCCGAGGGAGCTTTAAAACAAGTGAAGTCCTTAGCTCAGTTCCAAGAGATCCTGTCAGCAGTAAGACAAACAGATCCTTGGCCAGCTCCATCTAGCAAGCCCCTCTTCTGCCTCGGGAGCCTAGAGCTGGTCAAAGCTCTAAACACACAAGACCTAACCAAACCCTGATGGGACGGTCCCTACGCAGGGATCCTTTCCACCCCCACTGCAGTTACGGTGACAGGACACGATCCTTGGATTCACCATCCAGAGTAGAGCTGTGGACTGCCTCTGAGAACCATGGCAACACACCTCCGTATCATCCCCAGGCCACATCTGAGCCCACCTACACCTGTCAACCTGTGGAGGACCTCAGGTTCCTATTCAAAAGACAAAATGAAGAGAAGTAATCTAAAATGTTACTCTTAATTCTCTAATTACTTTTATACCATTTAAAGGAGAGTGCAATTCCTTTCTAGTGTGGGCACAGGAATATGCAGAGTTATTACAACAAAAATCTTGCTGGACAGGTGGCCTGCTCCCCCTATCAAGTGCCTCAGGACTCCCTTGCTGGGTATCCCCATTTCAAGGAGATGATTGGAATAAGTTACAACCTCCCTAGATGAGACACAGAAAGGCTCAGCAGTTCCTAGCTTAGCTCACTGTTACAAGGTAACTTAGTGACCTACAAACTCCACTCTTAATGATCCTGGATGTAATTGGATTTTTTCTAAAGATGCCACTGAAACCTCTCTATGAGCTTTAATAAATCCCCTATTAAATAAGAGTAAGGGACCTATTGTGAAAGCTAACAGTCATAGATATTGAGATGGCTACTTCCAGATATGAGATGATTATATGTGGTTAACTCCCACAGAAAGGCCCCTCATTTTGGGACCAGAGAAATCACTTCTAATCTCATTAGCCTAGCTCTACTAAATGTTCGGGGTAGAGATCCTCTGAGCAATGCATACACAATGTAATTTTATGGGCCAAAGACTGGTTTGCAACAGACAGGCTTAATCGCCCTGGGATTAGATGGGCAGTCCCCAACAGCACTTACTGGTCCTGTGGAAGCAGTCTGTGGCCCTAGTTACCCACTGGGTGGATAGGGAGAGGCACAGTGGGATTGGCATAGCCATAAGGCAGAAGTGTCAACAATAGAGGTCAACCTGCAAACTTACCTCATCTATGACACCGATGGTCTAGGAGTGTGTTTTGTTGGTATGATCATTTGGCTGGTATTTTTATTCCTTGCTAGGATTAGAGGATGTCATGTGATGCATTGAGGCCTTGACCAACTATACTCAATGAGCCTTAAATGAGACCTTAACTGGGATTTCTCCTAAATGAAGAAGTCAAATAAATGAGATAAACTGTCCTCCAGAACCAATAATCTTAGAAGCCCTAACAGCAGCACAAGGAGGAACTTGTGCACCTGTAAAAGCTGAATGTTATGTGTACGTTCTTAATTAATCTGCTAACATCTTGATGGCTGTTCAAGGTATTAGACGACAGGTTAACACCATGTCACATTCTGAAGCTCCCTGGATCAATTCCTTACCCTCTTTGAGGAAGGCCATCACTGGTCCCTCCTGATGAAAGCAATTGTTGGCCGTATTAATAATAGTCTTGGTGATCTTATTGTTTGGCTCATGCATTTTTTTTTTTTTTTTTTTTTTGCGGCACCGGGAATTGAACTCACAACCTCGCGCCTGCCAGGGCAGGCGCTTAAGGCACTGAGCCAAACTCCCGGCCCTGGTTTTTTTTGAGGCAGGGTCGCACTATGTAGCTCAGGCCAGCCTTGCGCTCGCGTTGTAGCCCAAGCCGGCCTCGAACCCACAACGCTCCGCCTACCTCAGCCTCCCGAGTGCTGGGATTAAAGACGTGCGCCACCACGCCCGGCTTGGCTCATGCATTCTTAACAGGATCTTTTGTTTTGTCTCTTCCACACTTAAAGCTGTGTGCGGACTCAAGATGAAAACACCTGATGTCTACGAAGGCCTCTAGATAGATCCTCTACAGAGTATCTCTGACCACAACTCTGACCACCTCCAGCCAAAAGTAGCCAGAGTGGCCCTCCCCTGAACCCCCTCATACAGTGAGAGGCACCTCTTCAGAGGGATAGTATTATAGGCTGGATATCCAGATAAAATCATAAAATTAACTGCTCCCTCTGATGAAACTGATCTTGTCTTGCTGGGTGTTTAATAACTGAGGTTTGGGAGCCCAAAACTAAAAAAGATAATTGGGCAAAGAGGACACCTAGTATTTTGGCCCTTGCCTTCCAAAGTCAACAAGGACCCAAGACACGAGAGGATTTTTCTGCAAGAGCCTATAACTTTGGTGAATCACCCAACCTCAGCAAGGAGATGGTTGGACCCCAGAGGACAGAATTCAAGCATTGTACATCATGCTGAAAGGAGGGTCACTACAGGGTAAAATGTTCCCATGATTCCAGAAAGAGCTATGTGGCATAGCACAGACCATGACCCATCCTGACAGATGATACATGGGACAGTGGAAGACCTGAAAGATTTGAGGCTCTGACCACAGTCCCAAAAGTAATACCTGAGGAAATTTAATTGATCTCAAGATCTCTGTCTATTTATCTATCTATCTGGAGATAAGTTATGGTTGATGAAGGTCTTTACCTAGCAAAAGAAGACACAGCCAGAGCTATGCATGAGGAACCATTATACAGGACAGACATGGGGGAGGGACTTTCAATCCTGACCCCTACTGACAATTTTAAGGGCCAGCTGGCTACAATTGCTACTCCAGCTCTTTAAAAACAGTGTTGACTTCACTCCTTCTCCAATCTACCTTTCCACTGTATTGCTTATGCTCTGGTCATATGTATGTTAATCTTTTGGTAAAGTGTGTTTATTCTCTCCTAGTGGCTGCTAAACTATGAGTGATCGTACAGATGAAACTCACTGTAAAGCTGCCAGACTTCTGCCAAGGCCCATCAGACGAACCTCCCTGCTGAACACTTCCGTCCACTGCTCCCCAGCTATGGCCCCATTCAGCTCTAAGAAGCCAGATGGGCCATAGTCCATACCCCCAGCAGCAGCTGGATGGTTGTCTAGAAGGGGAAATGTAGGGACACGGGCCCTATAGGTAGGAAAAAGGATGAAGGCCTCACTGTACTTTCTTAGAAGTTAAAGGAGAGACAGAGTAAGGGTGACAGCTTCTGCCTTGAGCAATCAGAAAGATGGAGGCAAAGAAACTAAAATCAGGGAGGTCTCAAGTAGGGTGATCAACCAAAGCCCCCCTTACTTAACACTTAAGCCTAAGCTACATGTCCCTAAGCCCCCCACCTAAAATCACAGCCTCCACCAAACAACAAAAAGACTCATATGACTGCATATGACTGGAAGAAATGCAAAAGGAGGGCTAGTGACAGCCATGGAGCCAAATTCCAGGAGGCGACACAGAAAGAAGAAACCCAATAGAAAGAGCTAAAGAAAAAAACCCCTTGAATATTTCTCTATTAAATGCTTCCTAGCCGGGCGTGGTGGTGCACACCTTTAATCCCAGCACCTCAAGAGGCTGAGGCAGGAGGATCGTTGTGAGTTTGCGACCAGCCTGGGCTACAAAGTGAGCTCAAGGCCAGCCTGAACTGCATACTGAGACCCTGTCTCAAAAAATAGGGCTGATGATTTAGCTCAGTGGTCAAAGCGCCTGCCTGGTAGGTGCAAGGTTGTGAGTTCAATCCCTGGTACAAAAAAAAAAAATCCTTCCTACTTGTCTAGTAGCTATCTATCATCTCTCTTCCCTCTTTTCTCTACCTTCAAATAAACCACCTTCTAAACTGGGCGCGGTGACACACACTGTAATCCCAGCACTCAAGGTTGAGGCAGGAGGATTGTGGCGAGTTCAAAACCACCTTGAACTGAAAAAGACAAAATAATAAATATAAAAAATAAAAACCATCTTCTCTTAGTTTAAGCTCAGTTTCTTTAATTCTTTACTGATGATGGATTTACGATCGCCATGAGTTGAGTTTTCCAGCAGAGCAGTGGCTTACAGTCCATGTCTGAACATGATATAGATTATACAGACAAATGATAATAAACTCATGCTTCTAGCCCTAACTGCCAAGTAGCTCTATATTTAACCAGTTTTATGAATTCTGAGACAACTCTAAGCCTTCTTTCATCTCTTCAACTCTATCCACCATGTCCTTCACAATTCTTCCTCTTGATTCACAGGAAAAAGATAAACCATCAATGAACTTGTCCAACTAGAGTACGAAAACTGCAAATCTTCCTGCATTTGCATCTATCCTACCCTGCCTTCCTCTTCTGACAATGGACCTACAGGCTGGTTTACTGCTAAGAGCCAATGCGTCCATGGACTCCCCTACTCTCTGTTGTCCATACCCATAAACCTCCAACCTCCCCTTCCACTGGTTCCTTCTTACCAATATTTAAATAGATCCTACCTTCAAAAATCCCTCTTTTTGCTGGCATGGTAGCACATGCCTATAATCCCAGCATTTGGGAGACTGAGGAAAGAGGCTAGTTGTGATTTTGAGGCTAACCTGCACTACATAGTGAGACCCCGTCTCAAAAAACGAACAAAACCAAAAAAACCCCCTCTTTTTATTTTCGGTACTTTACAATGTTTTGTTTATTTATTTATTTACTTATTTTGGGGCAGGGTTTCACCATATGGTTCAGGCTGGACTTGAATTCACTTTGTTGCCCAGGTTGGCCTCGAATTTGTGGCGATCCTCCTGCCTCAGCCTCCCGAGCGCTGGGATTACAGGTGTGCACCACCAAGCCCAGCTCCCTTCCTGTTCTAACCAATTTCTCACTGAACCTTACCGTTAAACATGATTTCTAGGCAAGCACTGACACCCGCCTCCAGGCATCCTTACTTATCTAGCAATTAGGTGCACTGTCTTGTAGTTTATAGTCTGTACCTCCGTTACACCCCTAAACCCTAAAGGGCGGAAACCAATCGCTCTTACGAGTTCCCTCTCCAGACCCTAAAATGAGCGTCTAGCGCCCAAAACAGTTCAATTCACGTTTGTTGAGAAACTGATTCTTGGGCATGACGGCCAGGAGAAGGCCAGGAGGGCTGAGAGGGTAAAGAGTGAAAACAGACACAGCGCAGGCAGGTTTTCCTAGCAACCTTGGCACCGACGCAAGGGCCAGCTCGGCCGGCCGACGTCTGCGGAGGGTCCGGGGCTCGGAGCAACACTCGCGTTTCCGGTGGGGCCCGGTACCCGGCGGACGCAGAGGAAGCCAGGCCCGAGCTCCGCCGTGACCCCGCCCCGGAAGTGACGCAGCCGGTCCGGAACCTCCGTGCCGGCCGCTGCGGCGTCACCAGCCGAGCCGGTGGGGCGGGCAAAGCGGCCGCGCCGCCGCCAACGAACCGGGACCGCGCGGGGCCCAGCAGCGCGCCGGCTACGGGAGCGGGCCCGGCGGTCTGAAGAGGCGGAGCCCGTAGCGAAGAGGGCGCCGGGCCGGGGCGTCCCGGGCTCATGGAGCCAGCCGAGCGGGAGCGGGCGGGAGGCGGGGAGCCTCCGGGGCTGGGCCCGCGGGGCTTCGTCCCGCAGAAGGAGATCGTGTACAACAAGCTGCTGCCCTACGCCGAGCGGCTGGACGCCGAGTCCGACCTGCAGCTCGCTCAGATCAAAAGCAACCTGGGCCGGGCCGTGCAGCTCCAGGAGCTGTGGCCGGGCGGGCTCTTCTGGACCAGGAAGCTCTCCACGTGAGTGTCCGGCCGCTCCCCGCCGGCTCCGTCCGGGCCTCGCCGCCCCTCGGCCTGCGCCGCGGCTTCTCCACGGCCGTCCGCCCGCGCCGGCGGAAGGGACGAGCCTGCCCCCGGGTCCTTCCTGGGGGCTCGCGGGGGAGAGCGGCTAGGGGATCTGCCCTGGGAAGGGCGCTCTGCCGGGGCTGTTCGGCTCCTTCTCCCCCGACATCCCCGCCTCCTTCCTCTCTTCGCTTCGCGGCTGCTAACTTTGTGAATGGGAAGGAGGCCGGAGGGAGACTTGTGAGTTTGGGGGCCTGTTCTTTGTGGATTTGATTGAAAAGGCTGGTTTACAAGCAGCCCTCTGCGCATTCTTGGGCTGTGGAGTAGACGTTAATGCTAAGAACGTTGTCTTAGAATCTGAGGAAAGTGCTACTCCAGTTGTGACATTTCCTGGGGAGAGACCTGTATGATTCTAAGGAAAAGGGTGAGGAGCGCTGTCAGGTTGTTCTGGGCTTTATTAGTATCAGGCTTGAGTCGAATCATTCGCTCAGATGAGCTTTTGATTACCTAAGTCAGTTTCGGGAGTTCTGTTCTTGTGCTGTCTAAACGAGTCGCCAACCGTAACGTCATTTAAACTTTGGAGGTTAAAAGGTTAAAAAGACTTGTTTGCGAAATGGGCTTCTTCACAGTGTCGAAAGTTTTAGAAAGGGACTTTTGCTGTATCTTGTTTGGGTCACTGTAGCTAAAATCTGGTAACATTGTGTGTTGGTGCAGGTGGTTACAGATGGGTGGACAGGCAGAACATAAGTCACTTAGTGTTTACTCGAGTCGGCTGAGCGAACTGGGTGATGACTCAGGGTTTTGTAATGCAATAGTCCTCTATATTTCCTCACAGTGATTCTTATCTGCCAACTATTAGGGAGTCGCTGACGAATTTCTCATCTCCTCTTAAGGGATGGGAATAATTACCCTTTTAATTAAAAAGAAGTAAGACTATGACCCTAATTTGCCCTCTTCTAAAAGTGACAAATATCAAGGTTAATCGTCTTGCGCTTAACTAGATTATAAAGAAGTTTGGATCCATAGGAAAATGAGGGGAGGTGCGCAACAAAGAAAAGAACCACTTTTACGCAGTACGGGAAAATGTTTTATAAATCATTACAATTCGGATTTTTTTTTTTTTCCAGATGATCCTCCGTAGGTGTTTGTATTACTTAGGCACAGTAAAGTTACTTTTTTCAGTTCTGGCAGTTTGCTGTTTAAATCACTTGGATTAGATTTGCCACAAAAGATCTTGTCGGGAACATAAACGAATTCTTTTAGACTCAAAATTTTTTACAAATGTGCCAATGTTGGAAGGCGTATCTGTTTTGGATATATGAACCTAGAATCCACATAGGCATAATTAAGAGGTGTTTTCAGAGGTATTTATTGTTAATTAGCCCTGAGAGTTATGTTTTTGTTTTAGATTAGTAGGTAAAAGCAGTTCTTACCTAGGAAGGGCTAAAAATACAGCAGAGACAGTGTCGTGCATTGAGAACAGGATTGCAATGGGGTTGCTTAATACCTGGGAACCCATAACATTCATGTGTAAATAACTACCAAGAAGTGCTACCAGGCAGAATTTTATTTTGGGATGATGGTTAAGTGGTGGAAACCGATTCTTGGGGTTACACTGACATTTTGAGCTTAATGGAACATGTTATTTTAGTATGGTTTTTCAGATAAGTCATATTAAATAAGTGATCTGATTATAATTATGGTTTTTTTTAAATTTATGTGTTGCATTAACATTGTCAAAGCGTGATGATTTCTGAGCAGCGATCATGCTTAGAATGGAAAGAAAAGTAGTGAAAATGAAATCTAGTTTCTCTCATTACCTCTAGGACTGTGGGAAAGTTACTTCATCATGTCCATGGTTATTCTCATGAGATTGGACTAAATAATTCCTGGGAACCATTCTTACTTTTTTGTTGTTGTTGTTGTTTTTGGTATCAGGGATTGAACTCACAACCTTGCACCTACCAGGCAGGCGCCTTGGCCACTGAGCTAAATCCCCGGCCCTATTTTTTGAGACAGGGTCTCACTATGCAGTTCAGGCTTTCCTTGAACTCACTTTGTAGCCCAGGCTGGTCTTGAACTCACAACAATCCTCCTGCCTCAGCCTCCTGAGTGCTGGGATTAAAGGCGTGCACCACCACGCCCAGCTAACCATTTCTACTTTGGTATTCTGTGGGTTTATTTATTTATTTTTTTTATTTTTTTTTATTTTTTTTGTGGTACCAGGTATCGAACTCACAACCTCACACCTGCCAGGGCAGGGGCGTAAGCCACTGAGCCAAACTCCTGGCCCTGGTTTTTTGAGGCAGGGTCGCACTATGTAGCTCAGGCCGGCCTTGCGCTCGCGTTGTAGCCCAAGCCGGCCTCGAACTCACAACGCTCCTCCTACCTCAGCCTCCCAAGTGCTGGGATTAAAGGCATGCGCCACCACGCCCGGCTTATTCTGTGGTTTTATGATTATTATTTTTTACACTTTTGAGTTTTATATAAGCCAATGTGTATCTTTCTACAAAGACTGTCAGAACAGTTTGTAAAGGACTGGAAAGAGAGATTCAGTGCTTTCCTAAAGAAGATCGGAGTGTGAACCCATTCAGATACTAAAACTATATTCCCCACTAGAAGGCGGTTCCAGGTGTGTTTTAGGCTGAATTTTGGCCTGGGAGATGCTCCAGCTCTACACGTGGCCTCCCTGTTTTTGATCCTTTTACTCATTTTATTAGTTTCAATGCATTCTGAGCGTTGGAGGTCTATTTAGCATCTGTGACAGCAGGTTATTTCTGTGTCTTAAATTTAATTTTTTAAAAAATTTATCTTTTATTCCTTTTTCCCAGATTTGTATTAGTATATATTGGCTATATTGATTAATGGGTTTCAGTTTTGGCAGACTTGGAGATGCACACATCATACTTCAGTACTTTCCCCCTCATCACTCTCTTTGTACCACCCTATGCCGTAGTTTCCTATTTGGGGTCGTTCAATGTATATAATGTATTTTGTTCATATTCATCCCCCACTGCTCACCCATGTGCTGTCTCCCTTCTCTTGTTCCCTTCCTCTTGTCTGATAATAGTTCTTGCCTATTTGTCATCTTATATAGATTGCACATACTAGGGGGAAATTTTGATATTTGTCTTTCAGACTCTGGCTTCTTTCATTTAACATGATTTTCAGATCCATCCAGATGACAAAATTCTGTCCTTTTTTATGACTGATAGTAATACTGCATTGTATGTATACCACATTTTCTTTATGCATTCTTCTGCTGACGGGCACCTAGGTTGGTTCCGTATTTTGACATTTTATTTTGTTTTGTTTTGAGACAGTGTCTCTATGTAGTTCAGGCTAGCTTTGAACTCACTACGTAGTCCAGGTTAGCTTTGAACTCAGAATCCTCCTGCCTCAGCCTCCTGAGTGCTGGGATTATAGGCCTGTGCCAACATACCTGGCTTCATATTTTGTCTGTTATATACAGTAAACATGAAGTGTTTATTGTGTGGGTGCAAGGTTCCCAATAGTATGCTGATTTTAATTCCTTCGGATATATACTAAGGAGTGGTCTCTGGATCAAGTGACTTCTATTTTTAGTTTTTTGAGGAACTGCCATACTGATTTCCATAGTGGCTGTGCTAATTTACATTCTCACCAGCAAGGTAGAGGTGCCACCGCCACCTCCACCCCCCACCCCCAGTCCTCAGTACATATTGTTTCTTGTATTCTTGGCGATAGTCAGTCTGATTGGTGTGAGGCAGAATTTCATTGTAGGGGGTGTTTTTTTTTGCTTTTGAGACAGGGTCTCATGCAGTTCAGGCTGGCCTTGAGCTTGTGGCAGTTCTCCTGCCTCAGCCTCTCCAGAGTGCTGGGATTACAGCACTAGGTGTCACCATACCCAGTGTTGTCCATCATAATTTCTTGCTTTTATTTATTTGCTTTTATTTTTTACTTATTTTTTTCTGTTGCTTTTTTTTTTAAAAGAATTTTGCTTTTAGCGAAGTATGTGAAGCAAATTTAGATCCCTTGTTACAATGACGTTTTATTTTGTGTCATTCCATGATTAAATGACTTTGATACTGTGGGATCATTCACTTTGCTAACGTGTGCAACGGTGCAGTTGTTTAATTATTATTAACATTATGTAACCTTCCTCGATAAGTTATTCCAGTTAAGCCCATATAATGTGTTTAAGAAACAAGTTCGGTCAAGACGTGCACTGTCAGATACACTGATCTGTTCTGGAAGGTAGTAAGTGACTACAGGAGCATTCAAATTCGAATCTTCTGCTGAGAAGAAGGCAGGAAATGCTAACCACTGAGCCAGTGCTGTCTATTAACATGAGCTACTTAGTAATATTTAATGAATGGCTAATGTTTATGTGTAGAAATATGGTAAAAGATTCCTTTAATCTTGACAAATTACCACATTCATCAGAGATTTGTTTTGGTTGTTAAGTGATCACAGACAAAGTGGGAACCAAAATGTCTCAAACTCCTGGACTCATATTTTTGAGTCAATCACACCTAACCCTCATATTTTTGAAGCTTATTTATTTATTTATAAAGGTTTTCATTATGTATCTCTTAGGGGAAAGGAATTTTAAAAAGTAATACCAAAAAAAAAATTCAAAAAGAAAAAGATTATCAATGCTGACCAACCTCTGAAAGTTATTTATTACGAAATTTGTGATTTTATTTCTGAGTTTCCACCCATTTGCATTGTTTTGTCTCCTACAATCAGACCTCTTGGGTAGAAATTTTTTTAGAAGCTTGTTAATAATGCTAATTTTTTATTTTTGTTTTCTGAGACAGGGTCTTGTTTCCTAGTTTAGACTGTCCTTGGCAATCCTCCTGCCTCAGCCTCCTAAGTACTGGGATTACAGGTGAGCACCACCATGCCTGGCCAGTGATTATTTTCGTATTATAATATCTTTTACCCTCTTTTAAGTTTGAGGATTTTTTTTTTTTTTTTTATGTACAGGGGATTGAACTCACAACCTCGTGCCTGCCAGGCAGGCATTTATGCCACTGAGCTAAATCCTTGTCCTTCTTTTAACTTTGGAAACTTAGATTCACTACTGGTACTGTGTTGAGTTTCTTCCATTTTAAAAATGAAGACACTGAGACTCATAGGTTAATACAAAGCGGTAGAGGCAGGATGCAGATATATATACTGTATGTAAGAGAACACGCCTTGAGTGGGTTGGAGACTGTTTCGGTGTTTGGGAAGTCAGTGCAAGATTTCTGCCCTCAGTAAGTTTCAGTGTGCCGTCTTTCTAGGATGCTTTTTGTTTGTTTATTGAGGTATATTTTCTTTGTGTACCCCATGCTACCCTCGAACTTGCAGAGTTGCCAAAGCTGGCTGGCCTTGAACCATGATCCTCTTGCCTCAGCCTTCTAGAGTGCTGAGATTACAGCCATGCATCACTATGCCT
>RJWM01037313.1:0-17570 GCA_004363535.1 Dasyprocta punctata
TTTTTTTTTTTTTTTTTTGTACTGGGGATTGAACTTACGATCTCGCACTTGTCAGACATGCACTTGTACCGCTGAGCTAAATCCGTAGCCCATTGTTTCCCTTTTATTTTCTGGTTTTTTTCTTCCTGCTTCTTCTTAGATTTGTAAATACATTTCTGTTCTATTCTATTTTTCTTCTCTTTTACCAATTGCTGCTCGATCTTAGGATATCTTCATGTGAGTGAACATTGTCCCAATCTTTCTGATTTGCTTCTATAGTCTGCTTTCTTCTACATTCTTTCTCTCCTGTCCTCTTCTCCATCTTCCCAAAGCTTTTGAGATCATCCTGTGTTCTCCAGCCTTGCTTCAACTATGTTTCTCTTCATCTCTCCCTCTGTTCTGTTCTCTATACGTCTTAAATTCCCCACTAAAGAATAAAACTGTGGGAAAATATATGGCTCAAATTAACCTTAACATTTGTAACTTGAGGGATTTTGAGCTCTGCTAGGCTACATGATTGTTCTGGAGAAAGTCTCATTAAACCATAGTGTAAAAGGAAATGAAATGACCTTACTTCTAGTGGGATGCTGCCAGGACAGCACAAGGTGCTTTGCTAAGATCTGTCTGAAAGAATGGCAAACATGAAGGTCAGACATAAAGATGGTCCTTGGGGTAGTTAAACAATTAAGTTGTCACTTATCTGTACTTTACCCCTCCCATTTCCCACTTCTGCAATATGTAAAGAAAACACTCTAATCATTGGCCAGAGAAACCTATGATCCAGGTATCAGTCCTAGAGACTGAACCCATAAATTTGTCTCCTCTTGTTTTCCTTTCACGTGCTGCACCTATCTTTTGGGACCTGTCACCTTACAGAGACCAACATAAAATCAGTATGCTAGGGGGAAACTCATTGCACCTAAGTTCCTGATTTATGTTGCGTTTGGTTAAATAAATGTAACTCTTACCCCTGCAGTCAAAGATTCCAAATCAGATTTGCCACAGTTTGTCAAATTCCAGGCTGTGCGTGGTGCTATTGTCACTACTAATCATAATACTTTACCTAGGATGTCATACAGGGTGCATTCATGTGTTCTCTCTTCTCACAGTGCTGTGACTGTCTAGGGTCATAACTATCACCATAATCCAGTACCAAAAGACTGGGACACAGCCAAATAGATGACACAGACAGATAGATGGCAACATCTCATCCTCCTTAGGCACACCACACAACAATGATCACTTTTTTCTGTGGTCTCATAGTCTCCTTGATCAGAAAACCAGGGACTCACTGAGTATTGGGTGTCACAGCAGAGGTTCTCCTCAACATCTCATCCAAAAGACTGGGACACAGCCAAATAGATGACACAGACAAATACATGACACAGACAAATAGATGGCAACATCTCATCCTCAATAAATTGGGAAGGTAGGATCTTGAGACAGATACAGAAACAAGAACTTCTTACACATGGGAGACACCTTCGAAGAGCAGACATTTCTGTGACAGGCTTCACTATTAGTGATAAAGCTACCTAGTGCAAGAAATATACATGCATTAATACAGGAATACAATACAATACAATACAATAAATACAATACAATACAATACAATACAATACAATACAATACAATGCAATACAATACAATGGAAAATGGCAAGATACAGAAACAAAACCCAAGCCCAGACTTCCAACCCAACCAGCACAAGTCCAAGGGACAATAAAGCAGAAATAAATGGTGGCCACGGCCATGACCCATGTGGCTCCAGAGGTTCTTGGGGTGAAAGACCGCAAGAGGGTGAGAAAAATAGAGAGACAAAGCTGGAGTCAGGTGGAGCCCTTATCCTCCTGATGGTAGGAAGGGAACTGCTCAACCAATGCTGTGTGTTTATTTATGTACCAGGAAGGATGACATCAATTTCAGCTCCTCTGCCTAGCAACCCAGGCCTGGATTGTTTAGGAGCCTCGTGTTTTGCTGGGCTGTGGGAGCGTTTTTTACAGGGTGGACCCAGGTGCTCTTTGTTACTTTGGTAAGGTCATGTCTGGGTCATTTTCCAGCTTCAACGGCTCCCAACATATCCATCTTTTTTGTTTTGTTGTTGCACAGGAAGGGTGGTCAGTTGAAGCTGGAGGAGCTGTGTTGGAGAGCTCTGTAGAAGATCTTTTTATGTTAAGTGCAGTCCAAAGGTTTTAAATCCCTGCATTCTGCAATTGAAACCCTGTGCAGTCCATTAATCATAACAGTAGTCAGTTACCAGTGTAGTTGGCAATTGTCAAAAGGTGTTAGTGATTTGAGTTTCTTTTATAACATATTACTTTAGCATTGTTTTATATACCTCTAGTGGTTGTATGTTTTCTGCAGGATATTCAAGACCAAGTTAAGGTGAGACCTGTTTTAAAAACAATCAGCTTTTGGTTATTTATCAAGGTCAGTTAAATCTCCTCAAAAAATGTCTTGGAGCCCTACACAGCACCTCTTAGTTCTTGTCAGTGTCAGCCATTTGGATGAGTCACAGCCATTGCTTGACCAAGTTGCTTTCTGTGAAAGCCTGGGAGATTTTTTTCTCCTGGTGACTCTCCTTAGGCACACCACACAATGATGATCACTTTTTTCTGTGGTCTCATAGTCTCCTTGATCAGAAAACCAGGGACTCACAGAGTATGGGATGTCACAGCAGAGGTTCTCTAATGTCCTGGGTCCTCACTGACCTTGGAGGGCTAGGGCCAAAATATTGGCTATCCTTTTAGCCCATCTGTCTCTCCAGTTGTTGGTCTCTAAAGCTCAGTTGTTGAACATCCAGAAGAAAAGATTGTTAATAGTACAATATAGTAGAGGCAGTAAGCATACCATTATCAACTTATCTAAATATCAAACATCTTAGAACACAAATTAGAACCATTATTTTTTAAAACAACCATGGATATCCTAACATTTGCATACCCATAGAATGTTAACAAACTGTTACATATTTTATACAGAAAATTAGAAAACAAAACCATACCTAATTTTGTAACATGACAATTACGATGACATTTTTTTTAAACACACTTGAATTTTCATTTTTAAAACATAAGATACCCCCTTTATGGTCAATCATCCCTGTCTAATACATAAAAGCTTTTACCTATCTTGTTGTTCCTTAGTGGGATGTACATGTCATAAGTTTTGCTACAGGCTGAGGTCTGAATCTGAAACAGCAGTTTGTCACCATAAACAATCTGTTTTACATTTTTAAGACCTGTGCATCTGGAGGCATGAATACATAAATATACCATGGGGTTAATAACAATCTTTCATAGGCATATGAAACCTTTGTATGTGCATTTTAAAATCAAAAACCTTATTGTTTTATTTCTTTTGACAATGACCAATGTGAACGTACTTCAATAATATTTTATATAACTTTAGTTGGGGTGTCTCCTTTAAGGCTATGGAGATCACTGGGGCCTCTAATCAATAAACAAGAACTGGTTTAAAATGTTACCAGGCAGCTGCTTTCTTATTTATCAAATGGAGTCTTGTCCAACCATCTCCCCACAAGGGGTTTTGTTTACTCATCTTAATAATTTTTGATGACTTATGAAAAACCCAATTATAACATTTATGTATTACTTTTGAATAGTGAGAGATTCTTGAAGTATGATAAAAAACAATATACATTACTTTTACACAACCAATTTTAGCAACATTTGGACTAGGAACCCAGGTGGAAGCATGCTTTTTAAGTCTACTATCCAAATTAAACTTTGATTAAATGATCCAAAAATTTAAAAAAAGAAAAATTATTGAGCTCAAAATAAAAAGAACAGCAGTTTACAGAAAGGACAAATGGACAAACATGGACAGATGATCTGTACAGATTTGAACATAGAAACAGAGTTGTTGGTGTCTGCAAGAACTCTCTAAGTTCCCAGGGGCTATTTATACATTTGTATCATGCCCTTTTGCTGAACTAGCTCACTTCTTATGCCCCATGTGCTTGGGGTTGGAACACCTGTCACCTCCAGCACCCCATGCCATCAGGGCATTTCTTAGGTGTTCCATGCCCTTGGGCACTCCTGTACAGGCACTTGTGCTTTCGGCTCCACAGATGTGAATGATCACTAGCTCAGCTGGCTCCCAACAACACCTTAACAGACTGGACAAACAGACAAACAGGTACACAGACTGACAAACATCTTACACAATCAGAGTGCACTCAGATATATTTTAGCCAAATTGAATTATGCTAATTTTTTACAATTGTAGAACTTGTAATCATAAATAGACTAGTCAGATTTATTGTAGGTCAATTAGTAGAGATCTCTTATAAAAGAATTTGGAAAGGACAAAATCTTATCTATAATTACCATATATTTTTATCATAAGACAGTATATACTCTTATCTATTTAGACTTTTGGTTTTATTGTTTGTTACCATCTTATGGGCATCTTGGGTCAATTAAGTTTGGCTCTAGCTTCACCCATTTCTATCGGTTGTGGCATGGTCTCTGAGGAATCACTGTCATAGGACTGAGCATCTGCTTCTTGAGAGGTGGAATCAACTCTCTGGGTTTGGATTCATGATACAGCTGGACAGCACACTCTGGCACCCAGATAGGCCATTTAGCATTTCCTGGAAAAACATAAGCATACCCTCGAACCCAAATTAGCACTGGACTGGGTGATTTTATTGTCCAGTATAAAGATCTTTCCAAAGGACTCTTAGCCATTATTTGATTGCATTATCTTTCTGCTGCAATAGTTACATCTTTATTAGAATTTTAAAATTTTAAATGGTATATACTGCCAAGTGAAATCTATTATGAGGTAAACTCCCTCTTTTGTTTTTTGAAAATTAAATTGTGAGCACATTTAACTAGTTTTAGACCTGAAGTTTATAAGGAATTTTTGTGGTAATCTATAGAGGAAAAAAACCCTGCATTTTGTATTTAGGCACTTTGGACTGTCTCTTAATGTCGAGACACACAGGTTGTGCTCCTGCTCTGGCCTAGAGGCCCTACTATTGCTGGGGATGCAAGCAATAGTGCACTGTCAACTTTTGATGCATAAAGCGTGTACGTAGGTGATGGGAAAAACCAGGTTGGCTTGGATGCACCAGAGCCGTGTCCCACTTCTCCTGAGCCACGTCCTGCCTTCTGGCCTGGGCCAAGTGCTGCAGTGCTGCCGGTGGGGCAGCCACTGAAAAGCTTGGCAGGCACCAGGGGAATTTGCTCCTCAGCACACAGAAGGAAGGTCTGCAAATCTCAGCTCCACAGCATAGGACCTGCCTCACAAGCCAGGCCAGGACACCCCAGGGGAAGTTCTCTATGCCTAATGCCACTGATACGTATTTTTAAAGGTAAAATTTTGAAATGGTTTTAAACCCTGATGACTAGAAATCAAATTTTGGGATGTCTCTCTGACACATTGAAGGAAGTCTCCTCCACACCCTTGTGGCTACTATTCTTAATTGATCATAAATTTGTAACTCAAAAGCAAGTCAATTCACATGTGGCAGTAAAGATATGGTTTGCATCCCTTCAGGTTAAATCAATTTAGCACTTTATCACTAGAGTGAGAAACATTGCACACACCTGTAGATATGTAGTTGTCACATCCAGAGGCCATACCATAGGCCAATGGTGCTGGGGAATAATTGAAGCCTTTGTTCCTATGTCTAAAAGCCCTTTAAATGCTTTTTTCTTAATTATCAATTTTATCTCCCTGTTAAATAATCCTTTAAAATCTGTAGAGGTCCAGTTAGATTTGTGTTGGTTTTTTACGTAACCTTGTTCTAAACTGTTCTCTCATTTCCTCTGAAGTATATAAATTTACAATTTCTTCTTCTGGAAACACACTCAAGAAATTTAGCAATTCAGTGTAGTGTCAGTGTATTGACAACTAAAATTGACTTAAGAAAGCAAAAAAGACCTAAATAAACGTAGAGTTACATTAATCGCGAATTTGAAAGAAGCACCCCAGAAGTAAATAATTTTGAAAAACAACAGCACTTAAGAATTTACATTACCAGATATCAAGACTCACTACAAAGTCATAGTGAGACAGTGATATGCTGGATTCAGTCAATTACCAGTTCATGAAAGCCAAATGTTGAATTTTTAGAAGTTTTACAGGTTAGTTTTTGTCGCATTGGTTATTTGAAGTTGTCTTTTGTGAGAGTATTTTGTGAACAAAAATCAGCAAACCACAAATCAGGACCACATTACCTCCCTAATCACTAGGAACCTGCCGGGCCAAGCAGGGCTGTGCCATCTCAGGGAAGTTGTCTGAGCTGTAGCACCTCTACTCTTCGGCAGGCCTGCTGTAGGCCCTGCTGGAAGTTTTTCTTCTGGAATAGGAAGGCTTTCCACATTAGTTTTAAATTTACATTGAGTTGCCCAACGATACCTTCGTCTACACTTTGGACAGATAGTTGAAGGTTTTGTTGAAGGGACAGAGAGTGGCCATGTTGCCCCTACAGATGCAGCAGCACAACTTTTGGCAAAATATGCCCTCCCCCTGCAACAAAAACTAGTGGCTTTGTTTTTTCTCTTTCCTTTAGGCTGTGAAATGATGACCTGAGTGATTATAATCTGTCTCCGATTATTGGGGATTTGAAGTTTAGTAACTGGGTAGATATGCTGAAAACTCTCTATGTACCCCCTCAGCCATCTGGCTTCTTTTAGCATCAATTGCAAGGGAGATGGAGACACCGGCTCTACTTCCTGAGAGGTGGAAGTTCCAACCTGTGATGCAGCAAAATTTGTTTGAGCTGAAAAGGCAGGAGTTGCCACTTTTGGTTCAGTTGAGGTTATCGGGGTGGCTGTCATTCCACCTTTTTCCTGCTTAGGACTCGATTCTAAAACAGTGCCTGGAGCCAATTCCATTATGGTTGTCTCAAGAAGCTTATGACTTTTATTAAGAGCCTGTCTTATATGGATCCACAGAATTAATGTAAATGCTGGGATCAAGCATGCAACAAACAGTTCCTTATACATTGATGATTTTTTTGAATAAGTTTGTCCCATAATAATCAATATACGTTTTCCTTTTCCTTCCTTCCTTCCTTTCTTTCTTTCTTTCTTTCTTTCTTTATTTTTTTCTTTCTTTCTTTTTTGTAGAAAGGGAAGGGGTTTCTCATAGGCCCATTTTTAACTGGCCCTAGAGAAGAAGGAAGTTTCAATGCTCCATGCTTTACACCTGATGAAGCCAATATCAATACACTTCGGTGATGACTGTTGACCTATATCAATTCACTTCTCCTACTAGTTGCATGCCCATTGAGAAGTGTCCCCTCGCCCTCAATCTCATACCCCATCCCTGTTTGGGCGCCATATGCCACAACCCATGCAGCTCCTGAGGTCCTTGGGGTGAAGGACCATGAGAGGATGAGAAAAATAAAGAGAGAGACAAAGCTGGAGTCAGGTGGAGCCCTTACTCTCCTGATGGGAGGAAAGGAACTGCTCAACCAATGCTGTGTGTTTATTTATATACTGGGAAGGATGACATCAATTTCAGCCCCTCTGCCTAGCAACCAGGCCTGGATTGTTTAGGAGCCCCCTGTTTTGCTGGTCTGTGGGAGCGTTTTTTACGTGGTTGACCCAGGTGCTCTTTGTTACTTTGGTAAGGTCATGTCTGGGTCATTTTCCAGCTTCAGCGGCTCCCAACAGGCCACTTATATGAATTTTCTGAAATCATAGCAGCAGAGTTCAAAAAATGTGCAGGAGACTATAAAGGAAATCAGATCAAAAATAGCACTGCAGGTGACAAAAGAGATGATAACCACAATGAAAGATCTACACAGCAAGTCTGCGACATACATAGATAAAAAGTAGAGGAGCATAAAAAAATGATGGAAACCATGAATGATCAACATAAGAAAGAGAGGGAATCCATGAGAGAGATATACATGAGTATCCAAGAAATAAAATACTCCATTTGAGACTGGCAATATCACCTCAATGAGAGTGAAAAAAGAATTTCAGACCTAGAAGACAGGATTGCACCTAGTGATCATGAAAAGAAAGAGCTCTTAAAAATAACAAGGGACCATGAAAAAATGATCCAACAGCTGCAAGGTAATGCAAAGAGTACTGTAAGCCTGACTGGAGTCAATGAAATAGCACATGCCACCACAAACAACAACAACAACAACAACAACAACAACAACAACAACAACAAAAAGCCTGTTCATAGAAGTAATGGCAGAAAATTTCTCAAATATGGAAAAAGAATTTGACACAGATATAAATGAAGTATATAGAACTCCAAATAGCCATGACCAAAATAAATCTACACCAAGAATGCAATATTCAAGATTCCAGAATTTCAGTACAAGAACAGAATATTAAAAGTTATTAGAGAAAAGAAACAAATCACCTATAAAGTAAAGCCCATCAGAATTACAGTGGACGTCTCAAAACAAAGTCAAGGAGAGTCTGGGGCAAAGTATTCCAAGGGTTGAAAGAAAATAACATCTACCCAGATTGATGTACCCTCCAAAAGTGTATTTCTGAGTTAATGAAGAAATAAGATGCTTCGATGGCAAAGAACAACTGAAAAATTCATGATTAAGACAGCTCTTCAATGTGTTGTGAAAGATTTTGTAGAGAGAGATAATAATATGCATGAATCCAAGAATGCTAATCAGAATAAGCTGCCAAGGAGGGCAAGCAATTAAACAGAAGGGAAAGACAAGGAACAAACAGCAGATAATAATACGACATGGAGAAATCAATACATGTTGGTTATAGCCATCAATGCAAATGACCTCAACACACCAATCAAAAGACACAGACTGGCCGAATGGATCAAGAAATAGGATCCTACCATATGCTGCATATAAGAAACAGGTTTAACACAGAAAGAAATCCATAGATTGAAAGTCAAAAGATGGAAAAGAGCATTCCATGTGACAGGAATCCAGAAAAATATAGGGGCAGCTATTCTACTTGCAGACAATGGAAACTTCATGCCAGGATGGATGAGAGAGATAAAGAAGGTCACTACATTCTTAAGGGAAAACTCAAAGAAAAAAGTGATTAAAATCAGAAGTATACATGCACCAAACACAGCAGCACTCATTTATATAAAAATACTAATGGACATTAAAAATCAAATAAGCACTAACACAATTTTAATGAGGGACCTTAGCACCCCACTGTCACAAATAGATAGATCAACTAGACAAAAAAATCAAAGAAAAATCAGAACTGAACCAAACTTGTAAATAAAAGGACTTTAAAGATGTCTATGGAGTGTTCCATGCCATGAAATCAGAGTACACATTCTTCTCAACTGCATATGGGATGTTATCCAAAATAGACTACATGCTAGAACATACAACCCATGTGAGTAAATGCGTGTGAAGGAAATGAAATTATCCCATGCACAGTATCAGATCATAGTGTGATGAAATTGGAAATTAGTGGTAAGAGAAACCACAAAAACCCTATAAATATATGGGAATCAACACTCTACTGAGGAGCAAATGGGTCAGAAATGAAAGTAAAGGAGAAATTAAACAGTACCTACAAATAAATGAAAATGCCAATACAACCTATCCAGACTTACGGGACACAATGAAAGCAGTCCTAAGTCGGAAATTTATAGTAATGAAAAGCCATATCAGGAAAACAGAATGAGCTCAAATAAACAACCTAATGCTAAATCTCAAACATCCAGGAAAAGAGCACATCAAGCTCAAAGCTCACACGAGCCAAATTATAAAGATTAGAGCAGAAATTAATGTAATTGATACAGAAAAAAGAATCAATGGAAGAAGAGCTCCTTTGAAAAATTAAATAAAATTCACAAACCCTTAGCTAACCTTAGCATAAAAAGGAAAAGACTGAAACTCATTCAATTAGAAATGAAGACGTGAAATTATCTATATTTTGTAGAAATTCAGAAGATCATCAATACCTACTTTGAGAAACATTATTCTAATAAATTGGAAAACACAGATGAAATGGACAGATTACTAGATACACAGGAACTACCAAAGCTGAATCAAAATGATATAAAAACTATAAATAGCTAAGTATCAGTCAGGGAATTGAAAATACTATTACAAGCCTATCAAGAAAGAAAGTCCAGGTCCTGATGCATACACAGCTGAATTTTACAAGAAATTTAGAGATGATCTAACACCATTACTTCCAAACTCTCCAATGAAACAGAAAGTGAAGTGATACTCCTAAACTATTTCCTGGCAGCAAACATTATCCTGATACCAAAGCCAGAGAAACATGCAATCAAAAAAGAAAACTATGGAACAATCTCCCTAATGAACATACTTGCAAAAGTCCTCAATAAAATACTGGCAAACAGAATGTAGGAAATCATCAAGAAGACTATATACCATGACCAACAAGAATTCATTCCAGGTGTGCGAGGTTGGCTCAACATACACAAATCAATAAATGTAATATACCACATCAACAAAGCAAAAGAGAAAAATTATATGATCATCTCAGTAAATTCAGAAAAAGCGTTTGACAAAGCCCAACAACTACCTATGATAAAAACCCCACAGAAAATTGCAATAGATGGTCCTTATTTCAATCCAATTTAAAAAATAATCTATTACAAACCAACAGCCAACATCACACTTAATGGTCAAAATTTGAAGGTTTTCACTCTAAAAGCAAGAACAAGACAAGGATGTCCACTATCATCACTGCTATTTAAAATAGTTCTGCAAACATTATGCAGAATAATTAGACAAGAGAAAGAAGTAAAAGTAGTAAAGATAGGCAAGGTAAAAGGTAAATTACTTTAATTTACAGGTGACAAGATACTCTACGCAGAAGACCCCCAAAACTCCACCAAAATACCTGTAGATTTAAGAACGAAATTCAGTACTGTACATGGATACAAAGTCAACATGAAAAAGTCAATAGAATTCCTGTAGACAAACAACAAATTCACTGAGAAATAAATTAGGGGGACCACATCCTCTTATTAGCATTCAAAGATAAAAGAAACACATAGGAATCCATCTAACAAAGGAAGTGAAATACCTATACATTAATAACTACAGTTCTCTAAAAATGAGATCACAGAAGATATCAGAAAATGGAAAGATATCCCTTGCTTATGAAGTAAAAGAACCAACACTGAGAAAATGGCTGTATTCCCAAAATTGTTATACAGATTTAATGAAATCCAATCAAAATAAGTCAAAGTATCATATTCTATAGAACTAGAGAAAACATACGTAAAATTCATTTAGAAACAGAAGAGACCTAGAGCAGCAAAAACAATTCTGGGCAACAAAGGCAAGGCAAAGACATCACAATCCCTCACTTGAAATTATTCTACAAAACCACTTTGATAAAATTAGCATGGTACTAGGGAAAAATAAAAAAATATATAAAACAGATTTGACGATCATTGGAACAGACTAGAAGACGCAGACAAAACTACAAACACACTCAGCCACCTATCTTTGACAAAGGAGCCAAACATGTCCACAGGAAGAAACACAGCCTCTTTAATAAATGGTGGTATAAAAACTAGCTCTCCTTATACTGAAGAACTAAATTTGACCCATATATATCACAATGCACTAAATGAAAATCAAAATGGATAAAAAAAACTAAACATTAAAACAGAAACACTAAATGTATGGGAAGAGAAAGTGGGTGAAAATCTTGAAGGCATAGGTGGAGGCTGACAGTTCATGTACAAAACCCAAACTGTATGGGAAATACATTGAAGACTCATCAACCAGGATCTCATCTTAACTAAAAAGCTTTTGCCCATCAAAAGAAATCACCAGCAGAGTGAAGACAACCCACAGAATGGGAAAAAGTTTTAACCAGTTGTTCCTCAGTCAATGGACTTCTATCTAGGACACATAAATGATTGAAAAAATCAGGCCTCCAAATTCAAAGACCGAATCCAAAAATGGGCAGCTGAGATGAGTACACACTTCTCAGATGAAAAAATGCAAATGACAAATAAATATATGAAAAAATGTTGAACATCACTGGTCATTAGAGAGATGCAAATTAAAACAACACTGTGATTCCATCTCACTCTGGAATGAGTGGCTACCATCAAGAAATCAAGCAATAACAAAAGCTAGAGGGGCTGTGGGGAAAAGGGAACACTTTGTTACTGTTGGAGGGAGTGAAGACTGGTGAAACCACTGTGGATATAGTATGAAGATTCCTCAGAAAACTAGGAATATTTGGGTATCTTCCCAGAAAAATGCAAAACATTGTAATACACTGATACATGTGCATGTATGTTTATAGGAGCAGAACTCATAATAGCAAAATCTTAGAAACAACCCAAATGCCCATCAACAGAGAAATGGATAAAAAAGAAGTGGCCTTTTTACACAATGGAATACTACTTAGCCAAAAAGAAGAATAAACTTGAGACTTTTCATAGGTAAACTGATGCAACTAGAGACCACACTCATAAGTGAAATAAATCGGGCTCACATGTATGAGTATTATATTATCTCCCTTGTGAGAGAAAATGAATGAGTAAATAATTCCAAAATGCACAATGGATATTATAAAATGGGAAGAAATTGTTTAAAAGAAAAAAGGAACTAGGATGAGGGAATGGATGAACATGAAAAGTTTAAAAAAACACCAAAATACAAGATAGTTATACTACAAGTTTCTCATAGTTTATTGAAATGATCAGTTTGTGCTCATTTCTTTTGGAGAATTATATAAGCCCACATTCTGTATGCTGATTAAGTACTTTGAAGATAACAATACTGAATGTGTTAATTATTGTTATTTTCCTAGTATTTTGTTATGAAATTTTGTTTTAAATTTTTTTTTAAATTTTATTTGAGCGAAGAAAAACAAAACAAACAAAAACTACAACAACAACAACAACAACAAAACGACATATATAGTAAAAACAACAAGCAAAAGAGACAAGCTAAATTTTTCATAAAATAAAAAAAATTGCAAAACTGAAAGAGAAATTGTAAATCTAAAGTGATGTATAGAAATTCATACCTGTATTGGCAACTGACAGATAAAGGCAGGAAATCAATAAAATCCTCCACCAACTGGAGTTGTCTGATATTGGAGAATACTCTGTCCCACAACTGTATAGTATACATTCTTCCTAAGATTACATCAAATACTGACCAATCCAGATCCTGTTCTGATACACACTGTACCAATTGTAAAGAAATACAAATCCTACAAGTTGTGCTCTAGGACATATTAGAATTTAACTAGAATTCAAGATTGAGAAGCCTGTACACAACAGGAAGATAAAAATAAAAAGTTTTTATTACCCATATACCAAAGAGGTGGTTGAAGATAAAATGAAATAGCTCAAAATAATTGAAAATAACACACGTTTCAAAACTCCTGGGAAGCAGAACACATAGTGCTTCAGCAGAATCTAAAACAAATAACTAATATTCTAGAGAAAAATATCTAACTCTTGGTAGTCTGGACTTGCAGTCCTTCTACCACATCCTCCAGAGTGCTGGCATTATAGGTGTGCACCATGAGGTCCAGTTTACTTTTCTACTTTAGAGCACAGAGAAAGAAAAGCAAGATAATTTCAAAACAAAGTAGAGGGTAATAATGTTAGCAAAAGTATCAGTGAAATTACAGATGCAGTATCAATAGAGGAAATCAACAAATGAAAGCCGATTGCCCTGAAAAGATCAGTAACACTGATGAGTCTCATTTACCCAAGATGACAAAACAGGAGAAAATATCCAAGTTCCCAATGTCAGTAATGTGAGGTTGTTGAAACTAACGGTACAGATTATTAAAAGAACCACAAAGGACTATGGTGAACAATTACATGCCTCTCCATTTTTGGATGACCTATATGAAATGAAGCAACTCCTGAAAAGTGACAACCTCCCAGAACTGATACCAGGAGAGATACAGGAAACAGAAAGACGTGCGCTGAAGAAATTAAGTCAAAGAAACAGTAATTCTTTAAAACAGGAAATTTTGCTGGGAGTTTGGCTCAGTGCCTTAAGCGCCTGCCCTGGCAGGCGCGAGGTTGTGAGTTCAATCCCTGGTGCCGCAAAAAAAAAAAAAAAAAAAAAAAAAAAAAAAAAAAAAAAAAAAAAAAAAAAAAAAAAAAAAAAAAAAAAAAAAAAAAAAAAAAAAAAAGAAAAGAAATGAAACCAGGAAATTTAGGAATTCATGGTCACAATGGTTTATTCTGCAGAAGTATTTAAGGAAGAAATGAAGTCAACTGTTTGTAGTAGCTTACAGGAACAGAAGCACAAGGAATACTTACAATTCCATGTCATGAAGCAATACTGTCATAATACTAAAACTGAGGCCTTACAAGACACAAGAAACAACAGCCTAAATTCTATTGAAAACAACCATATAAAATTCACTATTAAGGCCAACTTGCAATTTAACAATCTCTTAAGGATTATACACTGATTCTAAGTAGCATTTATCGTAAGTATGTAAGAACAAACAAACATTTACTCGGCAACTGATGCAGGTTTCTCACCTCTACCAGTTTAAGAAAAACCCCTATATCCAGGTAAACAAAACAGGAAAACCATAGGCAAGAAAGAAAGAAAAATAAAGGTACTGATACTGAAAAGGAGGATATAGAATTATCTTTTTGCACAGAGGATAAGACCATTTACCAGAAATTCCAAAGGAATGAGACATTTGCAGGAACTTCGCAGAATACTGAGCCCACCTATTGTGATGGCAAATGTAACTCTATTTTGTAACTAGACTTCCACTTTGTCTTGTACACATAAACCCTTTCTGACATGGTTTATTCCCTATACATCTGGCTGATGCACACAACTGCATGTTCCTTGTTCCCATAGTCTATACATACTGCTTGGCAAAATATCAGGTCTGTTTGCCAGAAACAGCTATTTGATCTAATGATGGAGTATATGCTGGTCCGGGCTGCCCCTTACCCTACCACTTCAAAGCCACAAACCTTGTCTGCTTGGGGTTGACATCTGCAACCACACAGGTGGGGTGCTGTTTGCCAGCTAATAAAGCTTGTTTGCCTTGCTCTTGCCCTCCGTGGGTTATTCTCTGTCTGCCGCAATGTTATAACTTTCCCTCATTTTGCTACTGCATTACCAGTGTTGAGCTGGAGCTGAGATAAAAAAAACAGCACTATGTGGGTGAGATCAGCTATATCTCAGAGTAGGTAAGATCAAGATGTCATTTGAAATGACCACGTTAGTGATGGTAAACATTTTAGAGTCTTCAGTGATAGCAGACATCCAGGTGCAGCACTGGCCTATTTATTCGCATAGTGATTCCTAAATTGAAAAAAAATAATTCACAGAATCTGAAATGTCATGTAGGAAATAATACTTAACACTAGGAATCCTTATGAAGCAATATAAAATCATACAGGGCTGCTCTTTAACAGCAAATGGACAAAAATAAATCAGAACATTCCAAGTGCAACAATTCACACAATAAATAAACCTACATATATATCAAAGTACAGGCAGTAAATCCACATTATTTGTCAACATTTCCTACTAAATTGAAGCTATTCAAAATTCACAAATCAATTTTTTCACACTGTGAGAGAAATTATGGTGCATTAATAGGTGGGGAAAAAACTGCAACAGCAACAACATAAAAAAACAAACTCAAAATCTCCTAAGCAGTTGGATGAGTGAACCAACTGACCAAAACTTACAGCTTCATTTACCATCAGAGGTGCAACAGAATAAGGCAAAAGAATCACAAATCCTTTAAAATACAAAATGAATGCTACATTGCAATACCTTCAAAAGAGGCAAAACCATGAGGAGTGGATGTTAAT
Organism: Dasyprocta punctata; assembly: GCA_004363535.1. Classification (NCBI taxonomy): domain Eukaryota; kingdom Metazoa; phylum Chordata; class Mammalia; order Rodentia; family Dasyproctidae; genus Dasyprocta; species Dasyprocta punctata. Next base: position 15,754 of record RJWM01037313.1, read on the forward strand.
ACAGTGAAGCATGTAAAATAAAACAGCCTTGTGGTCACCTGTACATGCAGAGGTAGACAAAATCGAGAAACACATACAAAGTTATCCAGGGCTGCTATTTAGACTTAAAACCACTGTTTTTTGGTTACAATTCAATACACTTTGTTTAGAGAGTCTAAATGTCATTTTTGGTACGGTTCACCTTGATAGAGTACTGCTACTTTTGCTCGTTGTTCTCTGTACAGTAATGTAGTTTTGTATTCTGTTACACATTACTGAAACCCCTGCAGAGGGTTCAGGTCTCCCACCTGGCAATATGGCGCACAGATGCAGAGCAAAGACAGAAAGAGAAAGTTCTGCAGATGAGGAGCTCTGTGATGGCCAGTGTTCTCTTTGGAACAAAGGGCGATGAGTCCAAAAGCTCATGGCTTTTACTGGTATCAGTCGGAGAAGTGGGTGGGGGTTGCAACAGAGTGCTAGGGAAAAGAAACTTTATAGGTATGTCTGCAATAAGAAGCAGCAATTTTGTAGTAGGCACAAAGGCCCCCAAAATAAGTAATGCAGTGGATAGCATGAGGTATGCAAGGCTGGGCACCTTTACTGCCAGGGACATGTAATACTTATTGAGTCCCATCACCTCAGTTGAGATGTTATCTCATGTCTTAGCCCTTGAATGTCACAGGCTCCTGCTCAAGCCCCCACTCCACCCGTCAGCAGAAGGGCCAAATCTTGTCCGTGTACTGTAATGAGGTAAGTTGGCAGTCTTGCCTGGATACAATCACATTCTTTAGCCAAATGAAAGGAACATCTGCTTCAATATAGCCAGCTCTGCATACCTCAGTGAATAGGGATGAAGGAGAGATCAGAGAAAGATTGAGGGATGGGGCTTCATTTCTCAGGAGAGTGCAATTCAATGGCCTCCCACAATACATTACACTACTGCATGAAAGATTTAGGTAAGCACGTGCAAAGTCAGCAAATTGGAGTTTCCATTGTATGATTCTTTGTTCTCAATATTGTAATATACATACTCAATACTGCAGAGGCCATTTTATTATTATTATTTTTTTGGCACTAGGGTTTGAACTCACAACCTTGCGCCTGCCAGGCAGGTGTTTAAGATGCTGAGCCAAACTCCCAGCCCTGCAGAGGCTATTTTAAACATAAAGGAAATTTTAAAAATTATATTTCTAGTACTAGTGTTTTCCTAACACTATTCAAGAATGAGATTGGGAAACACTGCCTGTTCTTTTTTTTTTTTTTTTTTTGTGGCACTGGGGATTGAACTCACAACCTTGCGCCTGCTAGGGCAGGCGCTTAAGGCACTGAGCCAAACTCCTGGCCCTGGTTTTTTGAGGCAGGGTCGCACTATGTAGCTCAGGCCGGCCTTGCGCTCATGTTGTAGCCCAAGCCGGCCTCGAACCCACAACGCTCCGCCTACCTCAGCCTCCCGAGTGCTTGCCTGTTCTTATAATTAGAAAGCTATGAAACTTAATGAGCCTTGACATTCTATGTGCCAGCTGCAATATAAGTGTAACTCATCCAGACAGTGATGTTTTGCTTACTTTCAAGTTCTAGAGACTTATTTCAAGGACAACTATCGGGGACCCGGCCTAGATCCCCAATCTCCCGAACGAGCGCACGGCGAAGGCTTAAATAAATGAGACAAGTGGTATGATTTTAGGGCTCCAGGAGGATCAAAGCCCCTGCAGAGCTCTTGACTCTGCAGCTGTCGTGAGGGCTAAGACAAAGACCTCTCTCCTTGCCCGTATTTATTATCAAAGCAGACAAAGAGAGGGGATACTGAGGAAAGCGCGGGAAATGAGCAGGACCTTGGG